>CANNZV010000222.1:367817-580829 GCA_947561585.1 Caprella mutica | reverse complement strand
CACTAGTGTGAGTGATCTTCTGAGAACAAACATACGTACACACACATTCACGGATATGAAGAATGACCAGTGCTTTATACGCTGAAATTTAACTATATATTAACACAAATGTATTGTATTTAGTTGTAAAAAAATATAAGTTTATAGAGGAATCGAAGCACACAGTTAAATAGGTTATTTTTTCTCTCTGTTATCATTTATTGCCAAATTATTTTTCCCAAACTGTAAATCAGTGTTTACGTACAGATCCCCCACCCCCTCATTCATCTCACACTTCCCCCCCCCGCTTCCCTCTATCAGTAGCTACCTACCGTAATGTTTAAAAAATTATTAATGAGCCTTGAACTGCAGAAAACTTAGCATTGTCAAATGATAGGAATGTATATTATTATACTTAAATTATATTATAATATTGAACTGACATATAAAATTATTATAGGATATGAATTTTGATTATCTATAATAATCATACAGTTTGATCACTTTTTGTGTTTCTAAAAGAAACATTAATAAAATATTAAAATCCAATTAGGTAGGCTTATCACATAGTGTGGATAATAAGATGTATTATTGTGACCGTTATTTGAATGAAGATTTGTGATATATTGAGTGATAATGATAGCATTTTTAGGTATATTGATTGAATTCATTGTTAATTATAGTTCAGTTATTCAATTGAGATGTAAATTTAAATAAATAATTGGATTTAAGAATATTGATTACTTATTTACACTTTAGGTACCTGCTTAATTAGGATAAGTTCCGATTATCGAACGGTTACATATTTTTGAGCAAGTAAGCGAATATATTATAATTATTTATTTAACTCCATTTTAACATCTTCTACTTATTCGTAAATTTGTAACCGTCCGATAACTCAGAAATTACCCTATAGATAGGTATGAATTATTTAATTGTTTTCCCTAAATAAACTCGGTACCTAGCAACATACCGTGATTTTAAAACTTAGCACCTAAGGGTTCTATCCGTTAGCTGTCTTTGGTGAATGGGAAAGAAGGGGGTGGCGTCCCTTAGGCCCCGAACTGTTGTAATTTGGATTATGTGTTTTTTTAATTTTTACATGTTTACCATTTTTTCAAACTACTTGCAGTTTAAGAGGATAGTGCTTGGGTTAAACTCTTCAACTACACTTCTTAGTTAAACTCATAGGGTTACTATTCATTGGCTCGACAACAACATTAGTTTGACGCCCCTCTAGTCCAACATCAGTCCGACACTTTTGCAGTTTATTGCTGCTTAAAATCAAATATATGTATATGTAGGGGCGTGACAGGTCATTAAATAATCATGAAATGTGTAGTACAACAAACTAGCTGATACAACAAACAACATTATATGATGAAATACAATGAATGATTGCATCATACAAATATATTATAAATAAAGTAAACTAAGAAAGGAATATAAAATTCTCAAAATGAAAGAAAAAAATTATTATCAGGATTATTTATTAATGGAGCATATCTATTTAAAAAATATTTTTATTTTAATGAAAACGTAAAACGAGAAATAACAGAAAACTGTAACACCTCTTCATTTTCCTCTTCCATACGTGAGTGCAACCATCGATGCTTGTGACCCTTTTCGTCACATTCCTTGGATCACATTCCTTTGAATTGCATTCACGGAGTAGCTTTAAGTTGAACTATTTCATATATAACTCTAATTATTTTTTTTCTAACTTTTTAAATATAACTTGACTTCGTTTAAATTAATTTAAAAATGTTTTAAATTTAATTTAAAAAGGTGTAGTACCTAATTACCTAGAAGAAATATCACTACAGGCCCCAACTACCAGTACGACAGTACCTACAGTCAGTCATCAATATAGTTAATTTAGTGTTTATTTTACGATGAAGTTATTTTTCCCACCTACCTAATCAATAATATGTTCAAATAACAATACTATGATAATAAAATAATGTTACTAATTATTGTAACAATCTGTAAAATCTAACCAACTGGTTCCTGGATAATGACAAACACCTATAAAAATTTCAGGCAATTTGATTGAAACCTTTTTGAGTTATGCGAGAACCTAGCATGATTACAAATAAATAAATACTGCCTAAAGTGTAACCTTCTGCAATCTGCGAAGGTGATAAGATAAGTTAAAATCAGAACCTAGTAATAAAATAATTCATTTTATGATACATTACAAGATGAGTAAAAAAAGTTTCAATAATTCAGTAACGTTTTTTTACATAAGAAGGTTTTCTCTAGTTCCATTGCATTACTCAGGAAGGTACTTTGTGATTTAGGGGGGAGAGGTACAGGGCGAGGAGAGGTGTAACTTATTATCGGGGGTGGGGGGAGAAAAGAACGAGTGGTTAATTACACAGAAAGAAATTATCTTCTAAGTTAATGTATGGTAATTTATAAGCTGATATTTTATATACAACATATACAATTACATTTGTTTTCACATATGATTTAATTTCAGTGTTTTAATCATTGGTCATTCTGATTCATGTGAAGTAGTGGACTGTATTAATTTTGTTAAGCGCGCGAAAATACAGTCACTTCCACTGGTTGCCTGACTTATGTCACTGGTTGTACAACTGTCAATCATCTGTCAATCATCTGAGACACTACTTACTAGGTATCACCAATAGACTGAAGGGAAATGATTAAATTATTCATTTGTTAATTTATAGGGCCTAGTAACAAATATATAAACTATACATAAATTAATAATTAAATTGCACTGAATGATTTATATTATTTATCGGTATAGAGAAATATGCCATCCTGTAAAAACAGTATGATGATCATTATTTGCAGTACATGTTAACTGTGACTGATTCAGTGTTGTGAAGTAAACTTAAATGTACATGATATAATGCCAACAAGGTAATTATTATTAGGAAAGAAATAAGTATTTTATCAATGAGATTATTGGAGGATAGCACACATCCCGCCACTACTAACCATAGCGCTACTCTCCTCTGTACCCCTTAGCCCCCTCCCTTACGACCCCCCCCCCCCCCCTTATATTATGTCACTCTAGGCACCAAATAGAGTGTGTGAGTAAAGCACTCATTGCTCAATCACAAATATTTTCTCTCTCTTTTACTTGAGAGTAAGAACTCACTATTCACCATGCAACTCACTATTCACCATGCAACTCACCATTCACCATGCAACTCACCATTCACCATGCAACTCACCATTCACCATGCAACTCACCATTCACCATGCAACTCACCATTCACCATGCAACTCACCACTCACCATGCAACTCACCACTCACCATGCAACTCACCACTCACCATGCAACTCACCACTCACCATGCAACTCACCACTCACCATGCAACTCACTACTCACCATGCAACTCACTACTCACCATGCAACTCACTACTCACCATGCAACTCACTACTCACCATGCAACTCACTACTCACCATGCAACTCACTACTCACCATGCAACTCACTACTCACCATGCAACTCACTACTCACCATGCAACTCACTACTCACCATGCAACTCACTACTCTCCATGCAACTCACTACTCTCCATGCAACTCACTATTCACCATGCAACTCACTATTCACCATGCAACTCACTATTCACCATGCAACTCACTATTCACCATGCAACTCACTATTCACCATGCAACTCACTATTCACCATGCAACTCACCACTCATTATACAACTCACCACTCACCATACAACTCACCACTCACCATACAACTCACCACTCACCATACAACTCACTACTCACCATACAACTCACTACTCACCATACAACTCACTACTCACCATACAACTCACCACTCACCATACAACTCACCGCTCACCATACAACTCACTACTCACCATACAACTCACTACTCACCAAACAACTCACTACTCACCATACAACTCACTACTCACCATACAACCCACTACTCACCATGCAACTAATTACTCACCATACAACTCACTACTCACCATTAAAATCACCACTCACCATACAACTCACCAAACAACTCACTACTCACCATATAACTCACTACTAACCATTCAACTCACTACTCACCATACAACCCACTACTCACCATGCAACTAATTACTCACCATTAAAATCACCACTCACCATACAACTCACCAAACAACTCACTACTCACCATATAACTCACTACTAACCATTCAACTCGCCACTCTCCATGCAACTCAACACTCACCATACAACTCTCTACACACCATACATCTTCTCTACTATCCAACAATAATCTCATTGATTAAATACAACTACCAAGATACATTACCTAGTTGGGTAGTTAAAAGTTAGCGCACTAACTAGTTGTGAGTGGCGTTGTATTTACATAAGAAAACAATATGTTATTAAGTACTAGAAACATCACATGATTTGCGAATATAAGATGTACTTTATTTTATGTCTAATCAGTAATGAACTACAAAAGTGTCAATAAGGATTAAATAATATAGGTAAATAAGGATTTAAAAACAGGGGGGCTCGTGACCGGGGGGGCTCATGACCGGGAGGGCTCTTGACCGGGGGGGCTTATGACCTAGGGGGGCTCATAACCGGGGGGGGCTCTTGACCGGGGAGGGCTTATGACCGGGGGGCTCTTGACCGGGGGGGCTTATGACCTACACCCATATAATACACCAATAACAGATAATAAAGATGCCATGAGTCATGGGGTGTAGGTCATAAGCCCCCCCCCCCCCCCCCGGTCACAAGCCCCCCTGTTTTTAAATCCTTATTTACCTATATCATTTAATCCTTATTGACACTTTTGTAGTTCATTACTGATTAGACATAAAATATATGTATATCGGGACGCGTGCCGCCCCCCGAACCCCCCTGCCAGGTCATTAAACAATCATGAAGTGTGCAGTACAACAACCTAGCGGATACAACAAACTACATAAGCAACTCTCAGTTATTTCTATCTAAGTAGTTCTTCATTTGTTTAACTAGGTAAATAAGGATTTAAAAACATGGAGGGGGGGCTCGTGACCGGGAGCGCTTATGACCGGGGGGCTCTTGACCGTACCTCGAGTCATGACGTCACTGTGTACACTTCTAAGAGGGGCGCGAAACCCCCACCCTCTCCCCCACTCTTGCCTGTGTACGTTCCTATTAAAAGTGATGATTGCATAGTAGGAATGGAATATATAATTATATTGATTTTTATACTAATAAGAATGGGATATAATTTGGAACTATCCGTTAACTATCTGTATTCTATCTATCTATAGCTTACCCTATATTCTAAAAAATATGTTCCTATGTTTTAATTTCACACTAAATATGTTATCTTCACAAATATCGCAGCGGTGATCCATATTGAAGGATGCAATAGTATTAAAATTTCTGATTAGTTTAAATCTGAATTTGTGTTCTTTTTTTGCATTCACCGATATCGGGTAGCTTTACTGCATCCATGAGTTTCGTCCTATACGGTGGATGGTGATTTTGCTCACAGAGCCACTTTCCTTTCTGACTATTTCTTTCAGTCCCTTGTATTTAATTAGCGATATGGCCCTTGATTCTAAAGTAGACGTTAAAACCCTTACTGAAATTTAATATTTAATTATTTATTTTGCATCACTAAAATAAATAAAGTTAGCATTAATGTGTATGCATATTTTTAAATTCATTTAACAAAAATCTACGTATTATGTATTCGAATATCAATCACAATTTTCATTCAAAATCTTTTTATTACAGTGATGATATATACCTATTAGTTTCTTACAAATTATTCGATTGATCTATCTGATGAGTAAACTGTCTGGAACAAAAGAACTTATATACATACTCAGTATTTCATCTTTGAATATTGTGATTTGAATGAAAACTTCAATTTAATGTTGAGTTACTATAAGACATCGCCCAGTAATTGCCATATATTTGATATTTTTTAGCGATTTATTTTGAAATAATAGATTAGTTACCTCAGAGCCCATGATAACATATTATTTCGGTATAAAAATGTCTTGGACGTATTCAGTGTATAACTCGTCTTCTTTGCGCGGTTTTGTTTTGTAAGAATGTACAAACCAATGTTTATATTGACATTTTATAAAAAGCTTTAAGATGGAATAAAGGTTGTTAGTTTTGGTAAGATAGGGAAGGTGAGGGGGGAGGGGAAGGGGGGGGTATATTAAATAACAGCCAGCACACAGGCTCCTCCCCGCATATGAGCGTCTCTTGGATGCAGACGCATGGCCAGAGCAGGGTGCACGAGAGTTTTTTTGACACAACGGAGATTTAACCGAGACTTATGGGGAGTGACATGCACTAAAAACACTGTATCTAAAGTCACTCTGTAGATAACCTAACTAGTCACACTGTAGTCTATCTAACTAGTCACACTGTAGGGTAGGCTATCAAACTAGTCACACTGTAGTCTATCTAACTAGTCACACTGTAGGGTAGGCTATCAAACTAGTCACACTGTAGTCTTTCTAACTAGTCACACTGTAGGGTAGGCTATCAAACTAGTCACACTGTAGTCTATCTAACTAGTCACACTGTAGTCTATCTAACTAGTCACACTGTAGGGTAGGCTATCAAACTAGTCACACTGTAGTCTATCTAACTAGTCACACTGTAGGGTAGGCTATCAAACTAGTCACACTGTAGTATTTCTAACTAGTCACACTGTAGTCTATCTAACTAGTCACACTGTAGGGTAGGCTATCAAACTAGTCACACTGTAGTCTATCTAACTAGTCACACTGTAGTCTATCTAACTAGTCACACTGTAGTCTATCTAACTAGTCACACTGTAGTCTTTCTAACTAGTCACACTGAAGGGTAGGCTATCAAACTAGTCACACTGTATTCTATCTAACTAGTCACACTGTAGGGTAGGCTATCAAACTAGTCACACTGTATTCTATCTAACTAGTCACACTGTAGGGTAGGCTATCAAACTAGTCACACTGTAGTCTATCTAACTAGTCACACTGTAGGGTAGGCTATCAAACTAGTCACACTGTAGTCTATCTAACTAGTCACACTGTAGGGTAGGCTATCAAACTAGTCACACTGTAGGCTATCTAACTGATCACACTGTAGGCTATATAACTAGTCACACTGTAGGCTATCAAACTAGTCACACTGTATTCTATCTAACTAGTCACACTGTATTCTATCTAACTAGTCACACTGTACTCTATCTAACTAGTCACACTGTACTCTATCTAACTAGTCACACTGTAAGGTAGGCTATCAAACTAGTCACACTGCATTAAACTAGTCACACTGTATGCTATCTAACCTAACTAGTCACACTGTAGGGACCTCCATGTTTCAGAGGCTGGAAAATTGTAAGCCAATTTTTGAGCCAAAATTTCACAAAAAGCTGAGCAAAGCCAATTTGGCTCACTTTTTGAAGATTTCAAGCCAAATTGACATGGGAACATAGGAATTAATTCAAAATTTAAAGCCAATTAGACATATCTGAGATTTGACGATTTCAAATCTAAGCCAATTAATTGGCTTTAACTGACATACTCTTATACTTGGTGTAGGGTAGGCTATCAAACTAGTAACACTGTACCTACATAGTCACACTGTACCTAACTTGTCACACTATACCTAACTAGTCACACTGTACCTACATAGTCACACCGTAGCTACATAGTCACACCGTACCTACATAGTCACACTGTACCTACATAGTCACACCGTACCTACATAGTCACACCTTACCTACATAGTCACACCGTACCTACATAGTCACACTGTACCTACATAGTCACACCGTACCTACATAGTCACACCGTACCTACATAGTCACACCGTACCTACATAGTCACACTGTACCTACATAGTCACACTGTACCTACATAGTCACACCGTACCTACATAGTCACACTGTACCGAAACGGATTATAATTTGAAGCAATAGTGTTTGGTACGAATATCAGTTACCAATAATATAAGTGCATCTCTGCTAATTAAATACAGTTACCATTGAAATATGCGGAAACAAAACGTCCGTCAATTCTATCTAACAAATCAGATAGAATTGACTGGTTATGCGTCAGCCAACGGGCGTCAAGGAGATGCATTACTATGCGTCTCACCTCACCACTCACTGCATAGAAAACCTTCTTATGTGAAGGAAAAGAAAGCTACCAAGATAAATTACCTAGTTGGGTAGTTAAAAGTTAGCGCACTAACTAGTTGTGAGTGGCGTTGTATTTACATAAGAAAACAATATGTTATTAAGTACTAGAAACATCACATGATTTGCGAATATAAGATGTACTTGATATATTGTGAACAAATTAGTTATTATTAGGAAAGAATTAAGTATTTCATCAATGAGATTATTGTTGGATAGTAGAGAATATGTATGGTGAGTAGAGAGTTGTATGGTGAGTAGTGAGTTGTATGTTGAGTAGTGAGTTTCATGGAGAGTGTTGAGTTGCATGGAGAGTGGCGAGTTGTATGGTTAGTAGTGAGTTGTATGGTGAGTAGTGAGTTGTTTGGTGAGTAGTGAGTTGTAGGGTGAGTGGTGATTTTTATGGTGAGTAGTGAGTTGTATGGTGAGTAATTAGTTGTATGGTGAGTGGTAAGTTGTATGGTGAGTAGTGAGTTGTATAGTGAGTGGTGAGTTGCATGGTGAATAGTGAGTAGTATGGTGAGTTGCATGGAGAGTGGTGAGTTATATGGTGAGTAGTGAGTTGTTTGGTGAGTAGTGAGTTGTAGGGTGAGTGGTGAGTTGTAGGGTGAGTGTTGAGTTTTATGGTTAGTAATTAGTTGTATGGTGAGTAATTCGTTGTATGGTGAGTAGTGAGTTGCATGGTGAGTAGTGAGTTGTATTAAAAACGGTTTCAATAATTCGGCAACGTTTTTTTCTTTCACATAAGAAGGTTTTCTATGCAGTTTCAACGTAATTATTCAAGGAGGTACTTTGTGATTTGGGGGCGGGGCGGGGTAGAGGGTGAGGAGAGGTGTAACTAGTAACTCAGGGGAGAGGGGGGGGGGGTTGAGGAGAGAAGGAGTGATTTATTACACAGAAATTATCTTCTAGTTAACTATGTATATGCTAATATTTTTTTAAAAGCTGATATTTTATTTACAACATTATACAAATAGATTTGTATTCACATATGATATGTATAATAATAGTGTTCTAATCATTGGCCATTCATGGGTGAAGTGTATGACTGTATGTGTATAAAACTCGCGAATAATATAGTCACTTCCCCTTGCTGCCTGTCAATCATCTGTCAATCATCTGAGACACTACTTACTTAGGTATCACCAATAGACTGAAGGAAAATGATTAAATTATTTATTTGTTTATTTATAGTAACAAATATATAAAACTACTCATAAATATATTTAGAGCTAATTATGATTTATTATATTCCTTAATAATAGTTATATTCATCAAATAAAAACAGTATATGATATATGATGACATTTATGAGGTTCTATATTATTTTCGGACATGTAAGTTTCTATTTTTTATTTTTCAGAAGGGGGACTTCTCAATAATCCGACGCCCCCATTAGTCCGACGCCCCAATAGTCCGACTAGTGTGGCAACCTTGTTAGGTAACTAGTGCGGAAATCTTGATAGGAACTAGTGCGGCAACCTTGTTTGGTAACTAGTGCGGCAACCTTGTTAGGTAACTTTGTTCGGTAACTACAGGGTGGGGCGTAAGTTTGGAAGCAATTTTTCAAACATTAATATAATTCTTAAAAATAAGTTCCTAAGTAGGTCATAGGGTTTGAACTATAGTATAGTAGATATACTACATTATGAGGTGCCAGTGTTATTTTTTACAAAAATTTAGTCAATTCAAAAATGTCAGACAAAAGAGAAGCCATTATTGCTCTACACCGTGCCGGGAAGTCAGATTCCGTCATTTCAAAGACTCTCTCAATAGCGAGATCTTCTGTTTGGAAGTGTGTGAAGCGTTTTAATAAGAGAGGAGACTTGACTGATCGTCCAAGAAGTGGTAGACCACGCTCACAACGCACCAAACAACTGATAAAATGTGCCCGAGAGAAGATCAGGAGGAACCCGAAACGGTCAATACGATTGTTAGCCAAAACCGCTAATATGAGTCCCAGAACAATGAGAAGAGTTGTCAAAGAAGACCTAAAGATGTCCTCTTTCACCCTCCAAAAGAGACAGACTCTGTCAGAAGCTGTAAAGAAAAAGAGATTGGAGAGAAGCAAAGCACTTCTGAGAGATTTGAAGTCTGGCACGGCTGGTGAAATTGTTTGGTCTGACGAAAAAAATTTCACAGTGGAAATGGCTCACAACCGGAGGAATGACAGAATAATTGGTAAAAGTGCAAAAGACATCCCATACAACCAAAAAACTGTCCACAGAACCATGAAACCTGCTTCAGTAATGGTCTGGGCCGCCGTTTCAGAAACTTGGAGATCTCCTTTAATTTTTGTGGAACAAGGCGCCAAAATAAATGCTAAATGTTATATTGAGAATATTTTGACGCCAATGTTGGAGTCAGCTAAGGATCACTTCGGTAATGACACTCTATGGACATTTCAGCAAGACGGCGCGACTTCACATACTGCAAATGTCACTCAAAACTGGTGCCATGACCATCTTCCACGGTTTTGGTCCAAAGAAATGTGGCCTCCCTGCTCCCCAGATGTTAATCCTATGGACTTTTCGGTATAGTCCATTCTTGAATCAAATGCCTGTGGTAAATTTCATCGCAGTGTGGATGATTTAAAGCGTTCGCTCCAGAGATCTTGGAAGGAAATTTCACAAGAACAGTTGCGTGCCGCAGTAGGAGGAGTTCGGAGGAGATTTGAGGCTGTTATCAAAAACAAGGGGGGACATTTTGAATAAATTTATGATTTTTGAATTCTTAAAACCCTTATGTAATAATACATAACTGTAAATTATTAAATATATTTTTCGTTGGATTATAATATGCACTATCATTTGCTTCCAAACTTACGCCCCACCCTGTAGTGCGGCAACCTTGTTAGGTAACTAGTGCGGCAACCCTGTTAGGTAACTAGTGCGGCAACCTTGTTAAGTAACTAGTGCGGCAACCTTGTTAAGGTACTAGTGCGGTAACCTTGTTAAGTAACTAGTGCGGCAACCTTGTTAGGTAACTAGTTCGGTAACCTTGTTAAGGTGCTAGTGCGGCAACCTTGTTAAGTAACTAGTGCGGCAACCTTGTTAAGTAACTAGTGCGGTAACCTTGTTAAGTAACTAGTGCGGCAACCTTGTTAGGTAACTAGTGCGGCAACCTTGTTAGGTAACTAGTGTGGCAAACTTGTTAAGGTACTAGTGCGGTAACCTTGTTAAGTAACTAGTGCGGTAACCTTGTTAGGTAACTAGTTCGGTAACCTTGTTAAGGTGCTAGTGGGGCAACCTTGTTAAGTAACTAGTGCGGCAACCTTGTTAAGTAACTAGTGCGGTAACCTTGTTAAGTAACTAGTGCGGTAAACTTGTTAGGTAACTAGTGCGGCAACCTTGTTAAGGTATTAGTGCGGTAACCTCGATAGGTAACTAGTGCGGCAACCTTGTTATGTATCTAGTACAGAAATCTTGTTATGTAACTAGTACAGAAATCTTCTTAGGTAACTAGTGCGGTAATCTTGTTTGGTAACTAGTTCGGTAACCTTGTTAGGTAACTAGTGCGATAGCCTAGTAAGGTAACTAGTGCAATAACCTTGTTAGGTAAGTAACTAGAGTAACTAATTAGGTCATAAGCCCCTCCCCCCTCCTCCACCGTTCACGAGCCCCCGCCGTATTTTAATCCTTATTTACCTATATTATCTAATCCTCATTGACACTTTTGTAGTTCATTACTGATTAAACATTAAATATATGTATATACCCCCCCCCCCCCTGCCAGGGCACTAAACAATCATGAAGTTTGCAGTACAACAAACTAGCGGATACAACAAACTACATTAGCAACTCTCAGTTATTTCTATCTAAGTAGTTCTTCATTTGTTTAACTAGGTAAATAAGGATTAAAAAACATGGAGGGGGGGCTCGTGACCGGGGGGGGGGGGCTTATGACCTAGGGGGGCTCATGACCGGGGGGGCTCGTGACCGGGGGGGGCTCATGACCGGGGGGGCTCTTGACCGGGGTGGGCTCTTGACCGTACCCCTTTTCTTAGATACTCTAATACACTTTCAAGCATTGTTCGTTTTCCCCATTTCCCCTAAAAATTTGTTAATATTTATTACAGAAATAAATACCATTTCCCAAGCAGTTCATTTTATGTGATTCTAATATCAATAGTTTGTTCGTCAATAGAAAATCGAAGAAATACAAGTTACTACATGCCTAACTGACTATGAAGCTTATAGCAATGTACACACACACAACAATGCATGCTCAACCCCCTTGACCTTAACGCCAAAATTAAAATGATCTTTCATTAATATTTTATGTACTGTCGTACATTTTTAAATATCAGTCTACAAAGAAATATAAGCAAGAAGTTAACTAGAGGCATCATATTTCTCAGTGTAATCATTCACTTCTTATTCTATTTGTGAAACAGTAGTAAATACATAAAGGATACCTGTACCCCCACCCCCTGTTAGTCCCCCCACCCACAGTAACCGTTAGCTACCAACAAGGAAGATAAACCAAAATTATTAACGCGGGAATTAAAAAGAAACACTTACATTGACAACTGATATACCAACCATTATTAATCGAAAAAATTGATAACGACCAATAATTACTATTTGATACTTAAAATAATATTACATTATTGGACTAAATTATAATTATTATATGATTGTGTTACAATTGTCACACTTTTTTGACGACTTTTCAAAGTTTCAATAAAAAATATTAAAACCTAGTGTTCGGAAAAAGTATACAATTTTTTATCGTTAGATGTGTAATAAAATATAGTTTTAATTACTTACAGTGTCATTGCACACGACTTATTTTCAATGTAATAACATTATTATATAATATATATATATACATTTTGTATTTAGTTTCATTTACCTACATCGATATTTTAAATATTGATCGTTATTTTCTTACCCACCTTTACTATTCAAATTATCTGCAATATTATTTCAAATATGTTTTGGTTTGTTTTCAATTAAGTACACCGTTCAAATTATCTAAACTTCAATTTAATATAAATAATTGTTTTTTAATGTATATAAAAAGTATTATAATGATTTGTTTTATTATTAATTACTCATTGTTACAGCAAATATATTACATTAGCTTTACATTATAAATATTAATTATTGCAGTACAGTAATAATAAAACTCTCAATGACCTGCACTGTAATAATATACCAATAATGTTAGAACTCACTGTACTTAATGTCTAGCAGCTCTAGCCAATCAGAAGGCTCGTTACAAATTGCAAAAATTTTCTTAGCGTAGATTAGTTGCAGTCTGTGAGAGAGTAACATTGATACCTGAATAATGATCTACGCTTATATTGCCGTAGATTACTATGTTTGAATGCGAAGTGAGAGTAATGAAAAGTGATCTACGCGTGTGGAGCACTTTACAGTCGAATCATTAGAAACTTTTGTAAAGTGATCTGGAGCTGTAGATCACTTTACACTGTTACTAGTTAGCGATGGAGAATTTTGCGTAGATCACTAATCAAAGTTACTCTTCAATTCACGATTAACAATGCCTAATAAAACGCATTATATGAATATCAAGTAATACGCCTAATTAGCTGATTTAATTGTATTAGCAATTTAACAATGTCTTTTAATTATGAAACTCTCTTCTAAATTATAACTTTGTTTCGTCAAAAGAAATAACATCTTGAGGTGTAGCTAATTTGGCTAATTGCCTAAATACCTTTTTAGGAAGACAACTTAGACAAGGGATAATTGTTTCTCACACTCTAGCATTGCCCAGAAGTTAACAATGCAACTTAAAAAGAACAGCTTGGGGCGCTGCTAATTTCTTGAATACCTTCCTACATAGGAACCTCTATACTCAATCTATCCTATAAATACAGGTGGCTTATGCTAATCCTTTCCAGTCTCGAATATGCGTTCCACGCGACAGTAGCGTTGCCTACCGTTAGCTAAACACTTCCTTAGACTTCAGACTTCACTTTTATATCAGTATCTTCTTTTTATGTGTATCTTTACAAAAAGTTCAACTCAGTATCTTGTGTTATTGCAATAGTGAATGTCGGAAACGAGAGTACCCTCTTCATTATCCCTTCCCCAACCAAGCTAACCGCAAACACGAACACCATACACCTTAAGGAAAACGACCCCATAGTCTATAATAGAGTTCATTTTAACATCTGGCATCTTCAACAGAATATGGTTAAATTAAGATGGTTGTATGGTTCAATTACCGGTTACTACAGTGGCAGGAAGTCTATTAAAGAACACTGAAAGAAATGTGTTCTTAACCGAACCTATATATAGTTTCATACAAACCACAATGTTGGTCGTTTTTAAACCATACCACAGCTGTGGTTTGAATCAAACATCATGAATTTATAATGCAATTTTACCTACATGCATGTACTTTATCTTACCTACATCTATCACAATTCTAACTACAGCTGAATGTCTATTTTACCTACATACATGCAATTCAAACCACAGCTGTGGTTAAACATTACCTACATGCTTATTAATTAAACTACAGCTGGTTGTCTATTTTACCAACATGCATGCAATTCAAACCTCATGTAAAAGAATTTTTAACTGATAAACTAATCCTTCAAACTACAGTCGTTAAGCAATTTTACCTACATGCATTTTATTTTAGCCACTTGGATAATGTTTACTTTAGCTACACTCAATTACAAAATACTGTAGTAATCAAATTCATAAGAATTCATATATAATACAGCATGAAGATTAACTATTAAATATAGAGTGATAATACTTCTGTTAAGTTAGTTAAAATAGATACAATATAAATAATTAAATTGGATATTTAGCAAATCTTTCCATATTTATCAAATAATTGTAATAAAACTCAAAATTAATTAATTACATTTAATATAAAACGAACAATTTCAGAAACACACATTACTTGGTAAACATTAGTAAGTAGAAAATTATAATAGTTTCTCAGAAGCTATAAAAATTGAAGAAGTTACCAATTTATGTATTATTAAGCATGAATAAAATATTCAAGAAATATAACAATTCTATTAACTCATTAATAGATTACTAAATTTGAGATCACACCATCAAAGGAGAAACTGCAACTAGGTTATAACTCGAGGATTAAAGAAGAAGTTATATATAGTTATGTTTAAAAAGGCCCAAATAAAGCTTCCTTGTAGCTCCAAGATTTAAGTACCCAAACAAATAAAAAGTCATTTAGTAGTTCATGAACTGAATTATTCACAGCTAGCTATTTCTCAAAGCGACTCACCAAATCAGTGACGCATGGAGCTTTCATAACATAACATTGAAAGAATATCGCACAATGATGTTCACAGTAAAGTAAAAAAATGTTTCAGCACTCCTTGCAATATTGCAAATTCAAAACTTGGAATAGTTTAAAATGCTACATCAATCGCCTTCAAAAAGTGTTGGCACCCAAAACATTATGTCATCAGAGGAAACATAATATTGATCAACTTCAGAAGACTTTGAAGATGGGTGGCTGGAATGAGACTAAGAAGGAAGATTACTTCTCTAGCCAAGCTATCCTCTTCAATAGTTTGCCATATGACTGAAAAGAAAATTACAAAGCATCGATTAATGAAGATCTTCCCATTCATAGTTAGCTAGAAGTCAAATAAATAGGTAAAACTTACAGAAACTTACCTCTAAAAGTTAACACCAACATTAGCAGTAATGGGCCTCAATCTCTTGTTGTTGTGATGATGTTAGCAAAAGTAGGCAATCCACCCCAAAAGTCTTCATTAGAATGTCTCTGGTGTCTGCAAAAAATATGGAATTAGGAAATTGTTGAGAATAGTTAGTACAATTGAGAGATTAAGGCTAATTACTGACTAGCTATGTAGCAATGATTAGCAAAAAAACTAAAATTCACAATGAATATAATGATAATTGACTTGATTGTTAAAATAATCATCCGCAAGAGATATAAATAGTCTTATATTAGGTAACAGCAAGAAAATATTTCCTTTACCCAATGGACTTCTCTAAATTAGAATTAAATATAGTAGATTTGAAAGCAGAGAATGAAAATAATTGAATGAGAAAAATAATCAATTAGCTATCATGCAGCTTTTGATGACAACATAGAATTAAATGTAAAGAAGTAGTACTAGCTACTGAATTTCAATCACTTTGTAGCTACTGTTACCAAAAATTCATATCATATTACTCTGAAAAAGAGCCATATGAAAGTCATGGTATCTATAAAAAGTTAAAATTCTATAGGAGCAGTGGGAGATTCTGGAATTTAGGTTGATTTCAGAGAGCATTTCAGTCCCAATTAATTAAATTGTTACCAAGAGCCAGAAAGTAACTATCTCAATTCAAATCTGATGAATATTAATATTTTAAATATTTTCTGTGCAAAAAATACTTATTTTCTTCAATTTAAATTTATTTTGTTGAAAACAGAATGCAAAATAGAGAATTTTAGAACAATTTACCAGTTTCAGTTGCCTGGTGTTTAAATTAAAATATTTGATAGTAAAGAATACACTATTTAAAAATCTATTTGGCATACAGGTTACAATTGAATATATTAAATGCACTGGATTTTAAATATCCCATTAACTGATCATCATATATCAAAGTCCATAGAAACTGATCTCAAAAAAATCTATTTTGATTATTGTTCTCAACTTCTCATTGAAATAAAAGTAAAAGAAACCTAAAAATAATTTTCACAGAAAAGGATAAAAAATATTCAATATTCTGCAGACTGCCAACAGAACAATCAAGTCCTCAGAGATAATTATGAAATTTAGAAGATAATTATTAGTCTGTAAGTGTTGCACAGAACTAGGTACTCTTACTTTTCAAAAAAAAATCTTGAAAAAGCCAGCAAACAAATTAATTCAATTGGCTAGTCTTCCATGCACTAGATAACTGACTTATATTATTGATTTAGCAATTTTCACTCACAATATTAAAGGCAAAATAGTGATATGTAAAGAATATTAATTTATGAGAAAAGAAAAAACAACCAAGTTTACCATCAAATACAATCTGGGAGAACTGGTGGAAAAATTAGAGAGTTCATGGACCACATAATTTTACTTTAAGACAGTCTGTATTTTAACATTATCTGTGCAAACAGTTATTGATTTCTTCTCTTATAGACATGTATTTTTCTTAGAAGAGAAGGAAAACATAGAGGATTTCTTGGAAAGCACTTTACCAGTTTCTGCAATCTGGCCAGAACAGAGAGTCAGAAGTTAAGAGTGACACTGTGGCCGACAGTCTGACAGAGACTTCAAAAAGTGTACACCAATATATTATATTGTAATTAGGATTATATTACATACAAGCACCCTAGATGTAGAGGCTAGAGCAAACTAAAGATTATAGTCAGCTGCCTAAAGGCTATGCTGCAATGTATTGGAGATTCTGCCTTGGACCTTTTCCAATTATAAATAGGTAGGCTGATTTTCTATTTTTCAGAATGAATTGATCACAGAAAACTATTCTAGCCTAATTTATGTTCTGATATATATAGCTATTTCTATAAATTTAAGCACTGGACATAGCTGAAATTAAATTAAGGTTACTACCAAATTACACACCTACCTTCTCTGATATTTCACTGAAACTGACGCGCCACTCCAGTTTCCCGCCTGATTTACATTAAATTTACATACATGTGATTAATAATTTCATAGTACTACTCTAACTACATAAACGACGGTTATATATACTGACAAAGGAAAATAATTTACCCACATGCAAGTTTAATTTTGATTTGTATTGTAGGTGAGGTGAACTGACATAGATGATGCGTATTGCTAACCACAGAAATATAAAATTTTACCTACATTTTGTGAATTTATACTGACTAGAGAATTAAACCACATGCTGAAGTTCATCTACACCTAGCACATAACAAGAATTAACTATTTTAGCGTATAATCAACCCACAATGAGTTAAACTACAGTGTGTTATTTGATGACCAAAAATTATTTCTCTCAGTGAAGTCTATACATGGATGGAAGATTAAGAGGAAAACTTTTATGCTAGAAGAGAGCTTTTCAGGAGTCGGCTATTGAATAAATTCAAGAAAATACAACCACTCGCAACAGAAAAAAGTCACACCTCCACTTTGGTTGGTACACAAGACACCAGATAATTTGAGGATCCCCGCGGTGAATATTAGAGGCAATTGAGGTCCTTGTTGTTTATTCCAGCGGCCACTAAAGTACGTCGTGCTTCGAGGAATAAACGATAATCATTCCCAATGAGTGATTCAGAGAGTGAAGTCGAAGTAATCTTCCTATATATCAATTGTCTCAAGACACTTAGAGCTGAACACTTAGAATTACACAAACTCTATAACTGATAGATCACATTTTGTCGATCTGGGCTGGATTTCGAAACTGAACTGAACAAGCTAAACGGGACTAAGCCCTTTTTATTAGATGGGCTGGAGGCCAAATGCCACTGCATTTTCCTGGATTATGGGTGGTAAGATTGCCTTCATAATTTAAAGTCAGCAAGATTAAAGCTGGATTATAATCGAATTCATGCTCTTACACAATTTTAACACTTGAATAACAAGTTGTAAATTTAGAGAGGCATTTCCAAACAACCCTTCCTTAATTATGTTATTGAAGAAATTACAGTATTATATTTGTTTTATGTAATGTGAATTTCAGTTTTGAAATTTGAATTGCTAATATAGTTAAGTTTTTTCATCATAGATTTTGTATTTACAAAAAGTATGGTGACAATCCTAATCACGTATCCTACCTTGGGTTACAATATTAATTCAAACTAACTAACTATATCTAAGTTATCCTACTCTTATTAAACAAAAACATTGAAAATAAATCCCGTTAAAACAAATTTAGTTTAGTTAACGAGGAATATTATATTTGAGCAACTACTAGCAACTTATTAAACAATCTACTGTTAAAAAAAAAAAACTTCTTGTTGTCAAATATCGATAAAATATAGATCTAAGAAAATGTTATTTATTTGTATTACTCGTAAATATTATTCATTATCTACGTATTCTTCTCATTTTTTAATGATGAATTAGATTTACTTTAATTATATTGTTATTTAATAATTATTGTTTTTCAATTATTCCTGTATTGACCTGTTCGTCACATTTCCAATCGTTACATTCGTGTTCGCCCAATTGTCACACAATCGTCCCATGGGAACGTCTCCTGTCTGGTAGTGGCCTCGATGAAGAGGTACAAGGTTCCCAACCTCGAAAGTGATCTGGTGGTGATTTCCTCAACCTTGAGAGGGAAACTGTTGACATCACTGGCCATCTCGGTTTACAGTCGGCTTCGGTCAGTGATATGAGGGCAAAGGTGGGTCAGACGTGAGTTGAGGATGGAAGTTTAGTTGACTCAGCGGCACTCATGGAAAACGTTCACAAAAAAAAATTGATTAATGTTAGTAAACCATATTATTTTATGAAACTATTACATTTTGATTAATACTTATAGAATTCAATATTTTCATATTATTTAACATAAATCTAGATTTCTTTGTTTATTTAGTCATTGAGATTGGAATTTAGATGTTGTGGTGCATAATTTTATCACATTACGTTTATTTAAATTATAATATGTCAAAGCCTCTGTAATTTAACCATCCCCCAGACAACTTCGTATTTTTTTTAAACCTATTTATATGCTTTTAAATGTATCTTATCATTTCTTTCTAGAAGGTGTGGTTGGAACTGAGAACAAATTTGGATACATAATATTTGTGTTAGTTCCTGCATGCACAACTTTTCGAGAATTTGTTGATCAGTCTTACTTTTTCCTATGCAGTGAAAAATTTGTAACTGATTTTCTCACAATGATTTAGATCCTTTTCTTATTTTATCCTTCAAACTTGATCTGATAGAACTTTGCCGTGAGCTTGTTATGCTTCGGTCTTGAAATTTGTGTAATTTATTTCAGATTCTTCTGAAACTGTTAAGGTTCAAGGAGTCTCTGGTGAACTGAAATCTATTGAAGAACTCAGATCATTGTTCGAATTCTACATTGTCTATTGTATCGACATTTTTCTTGAAATTTTTCCTATACATCACACCTATTAAAATTGAGTTAACTATTATTATAATCAAAATTATTCCGTAAGCAATCGTAGAGTAAATTTGTACTTCGACTGACGTCAAGTTAAAATCTTCAAGAGTGAAAGTAATTGATTCATTAATAGGTATTTTTTCTAATTGATTCTTAATGGGCTTATGGAATGGATTCATTGTATTTACGTCGAAAATGAGTAATTAGGTAGAATCGAAAACACTAGTCGAAAACGCACTAATCCTTGTCTAGTCTAGAATTGGCGTTTCACGCTATGGTAGCGTTACCTTACGTTAGCTTAAGACTTTCTTAGATTTCAGACTTCACTTTTATATCTGTATCATATTTTTTTATGTGTATCTTTAGATGAAGTTCAACTCTGTATCTTGTGTTGTTGCAATAATAAATGTTGGAAACGAGAGTGTCCTCTTTATTATCCCTGTCCTAACCTAGCATAACTTAGAACCAAAACTTTACACCAGATACCTAAAGGGAAAAGACCCCATAGATAGAGATCATTTAGTCTTAGGAGAGTGTCTATTTTAACAATGATGTTATAGCATGGTTACCGGCATAATCCACCCCGGTAGATTCCACTCCGGTATATTCAACTTCTGTAAATTCCACCCTGGTATATTCCACCCTAGTTATGTTCTACCACTTTAAGTTCCACCGCACTTTACGGGTTTAGTTTATTAGTTATAAATATTAATAATTTATTAATATTTAATAATATACTAGTTAATTTGCATTTTCAGTGTACAAATCAAAAATTTTATTGGTTAATCACAAGCTGTTTAATTTTCTCTACACAAGGGACAGAACAGCAGAAAGAAATGTTCTGTGAACGCATTTTATCAGTTAAGATATTAAGATTTTCGATCACAAGCTGATATTCTTCACTATCGCCAACACCATAGCGATATTAACTGCAAGATGATGTCATATAGTAATTCATGTAACTTATATATTTTTTTAATTTGATATCTTGACTTCGAATAAAATTGGTGTAAAATTGTATTTGACCATAAGGCTTTTTTTACATCGGGTGTATTTTACATGTTTATTATTATCTTTCTTCTTTTACTAGGAGGCTTTTGATAAGGAGGTGCGAATTATTGCACTGGGTTTTAAGAATGGGATGATTATTGCCCTTTTTACATGGAGAGATTTTGAACACGGGAGTTTTTGTCCTACAATCCAAAACTGCAACTTTTTAGCAGAATGTGAAAACATTGAATGATTTTTTTCTGCCAACCGAACCCCTCCCACCTCTTCCAACCATTTTTGTAATAACATATACTTCAGTTCAGGTTAATAAGGAATTAATATTAACATGCTCATTATGAAAAGTTTGAAATTAACTCCCATATTATGAAAATATTTATTTTTGTCTATTAGGACAAAATTTCTATTGACTTTAGCTACCTCTCAATATTGTCCAAATGTCTCAGGATATCATCTGAGTTATTTCTTCTTGGCCACGCAGTACTTAACAAATGACCATCTATCAATATAATATTTGACATTTTATTCTCACCCAAATGATTATTGATATAGGGGTGGAATTTACCGGGGAGGAATATTCCTAGGATGGAATAAATCGTGGTGGAATATACAGAGGTTGAATTTACCGGGGTGGAATATACCGAGATCATACATCTATGAATAAATTTAAAATGAAAAATGTTATATATTTTATAGTAAAAAAATCTTAGCAGCCACCAAAAACACCGACATATGTATGATATCTACAATTTTCACATTTTATATAATTTTGAATTACTAATACTAACTGAAATTTTGGTCCTACAGAAAAATTCATGGATGCTAATATGTTTGGCTCGAGATTACCTAGATTATCTAATGAGCTTTTTTTGAATTTTGATCTAAAACTTTTTTATTAAAAAATAAAAAATAAAAAGGTGAAAAAAAGTGGAAAAAGGAGATTTTTTTATAAATTAAATGAAAAAAAATTCAGATTGAAATTCAAAATAAGCTCATTAGACGATCTAGGTAATTTCGAGTTAAATATGTTAGCTTCCATAAAACTTTTTAAAGGATCGAACCCCGTTGAGTCTATAATTCTTTCGTGAGGGGGTTTTCGGTCTAAAAAACAGGTTTCTCGGTCCCCACGAGGGAATGGGCCTCAAATTGAAAAATTTACACGAGCAACTTCAATTCACAAGAGCATGTTACACCTAAAGTCAAAATCTCAGCTCAATCAGACGAATATTATTGGTAGAGCTATCAAAAAAGTGAAACGATCCCCTAATGTATTAAGTATAAACTGCGTCCATCGCTTTAATGCAGATCACTATTTTGTGAATAATTTTAATAATATTGATCGTACAGTAGTGAAACTTTGGTCACTGGAAGAATGCTTCTATCTTAGTATCTTGCTGAAATTTTTTTTCAATCCATGACAAAATTGGAAAGTTATGAACGTTTATGTATTTTGAAGGCATTTTAACTGTATATCGCTTTATTGCAGATCTGTGAAAATGCCAAAAAATGGGCGATTAACTTCTACCGAGAGGGTAAAAATTGTAACAGGTCCTGCAGAAGGGATGACTCTTATATATTTAGCTAATGAATTAGGGAGGGATAAGAGAAACATAGTTTCTAGTGTGAAAGATCCCGACACCAACCCAAGAAGAGATGAGGGTACGAGGAGAAGCTTTTTCCCTTCGAAATATGCTAAAATTACCCAGGCAGGTTATAAGGCAGCCAAATAACACTAGTGCCTCTGTTTTCGACAAGGCTGTGATTTGTTATTCGTCAAAACAGTGTCTTAAATGAGACGACAAGGAACGTGTAGCCCATTTCCAAGCCTCCTATGGACAAGTCCCATAAGAAAAAGGCATTATATTTACACAGAAATACATGAAAACAAACTTCCTACTTGTTCTTTTAACAGATGAGGAAAGAGCCACCCTTTATTGTCTGGATGGATGGGTTAAAGTTTGGATCCTACTGGAGCTGTTTATCCACACTGGTTTCGTCGTCAACAAGGAGGCGGTGGCTTTATGTTTTAAGTGGGCATCATTGGTGAAACGTTGATTGGCCTTTTCCGAGTACCAGAGGGTGTAAACCTAACAATCCAATCCTACATTGCCTCTTTTGTTGAGTACTTGTTCCCTTGGCCTAATAATTTGCAATTATCTTGTTGGCAAAAGATGATTTTCTTGCATTACTACGCACAATCTCATGCTTGAAGTGTTACAACTTCTTTCCTGACATCTCTGGGCATCAATTGAGAGACTCTCATGACTTGATTGCCTTGTTCTCTGGTCTTAAGCCCCATTGAGCATTTCTGACCGTTTCGTTTGAGACATTACATCGGGACTGTTTGGACGTAAGACCAATGACAGCCTTGTCAAAAATGGAGGCACTAGTGTCATTTAGCTGCCTTATGATTTGCCTGCATATGTTTCGCATATTTCGAGGGGAAATTCTTTTTCTCGTACCCTCATCTCTCCTTGGGTTTGTGTCGGGATTTTACACAAAAGAAACTATTGTTCTCTTAACCCTTCCTAGTTATAAAGCTAAATATAGTAAAGTCCTCCCTTCTGCAGGACCTGCTACAATTTTTACCCTCTCGGTAGAAGTTAATCGTCCATTTGTTGGCCTTTTTACAGAGCTGCAATAAAGCGATGGACAGTTAAAATGCCTTCAAAATACATAAACGTTCATAACTTTCCAATTTTCTCATGGATTCAAAATATATTATAGAAAGATACTAATATAGAAGCAATCTTCTAGTGACCAAAGTTTCACTACTGTACGATCAATATTATAAAAATTATTTACAAAATAGTGATCTGCAATAAAGCGATGGACGCAGTTTATATCAAGATATTGAATAATTTAAGACACTATCGGTAACACCATATAAATGTAATAGGACTCCCATTAGGAGTAATGCTACGATTCTATATTTGTTGATTAAGTTATAATTTAAATATTTTTTAACTTTTTAATACAAAAACATATATTCGATATTTATGTAGGAACAATGTTAAGAAAGGCCGATAAATTTGAAGGATTGACACGAAGGATATAAAGTAAGGTCGGGAGAGGCGAATATTTGTGCAGCTGCACACGGGGCGAATCTTGCGCACCAACTGTTATAAGGGCTATGAACGTGCTAGGCTAATAACAAAAATAGTTGTTGACGGGCTCAAATATTTCGTAACACTGTATAAAATTAAAACAACGTACAGGCATTTCTTCATAGATAAACAAATCACATTCAGGATCATATGAAGAGTACCTTGTAGAAAATTCATTTTACAGAATTGCCCTAAAAAATATATTTGTCATACAAATATTTTCATTGCAAATAATGACATGAAATTTTCAGTGCATTATGATCATTGACTTAAGTAGTGTCCATTAAAATTAAATGGTTGTAGAGTTTCTAATTTCATAGTTAATGGAGTGTTTTCGTGCGCAACTATTCGCCCCAACGTATTTTGCATGGCGGGGCGAATTTAGCGCATTACAGAATTTTATTTTAAAGCCAATAAACGGTTATTAATGCTCAATAGTACGTTATACGTGTGTATTTATTCACTTTTAACTAAAAACATACACATTCCACATATACTTCAGATAATAGGTCGATATACTAAATTGTAAAACAGTGTCAATGTAAAGTCCTTAGTATTTTTGTGAAATTCATAATTAAACATACCAAACGTCACTATAATATATTTTTTTGGTTTTTCTAATTATCTACAGTTATATAATCATATTATTCGGTTCTTTCAATAAAATCTAAAGTAATAGGTCTGAAATGAGCAAACGAGTCCATCGTACAGCCTCGAAAAGTTGAAAAATTGACCTTCTTACATTGTTGTGAAATTTGTTTTTTGTCACATTGTCACTTCTGAGGATTGTCCTAGAAGTTGGAATGAAGAATATAGGAAATGGCTAAGACTATTTGTGGAATGTTGAAGACTTTAATAAATGCTTAAAGATCAATTCAAAATATGGCTTAAGGCATGAATATGATCGACACTTCAATGAGAACCATCATTACGAGGATCTTCAGTTGTCTCCCTACAAAATGAGAGAAAAAAACTAATTCCTCACACCTCTTAAAAAGCAAAATAGTCTTAAGAGAACAAATGTCCTTTTCAGAGAGCTGAAAGTGAACACGGCAAGGCATGAAATAGCTTTTTCTAACGAGAAACTCTCCTTAACTAGAAACAATAATTGAAGCTAACCAAATTCAATAAATATTTATCTTCAGAATATATCCAAGATTTCCACTATCTTGAAAACTTGGAAGTCTCCTCTGATTTTCGTGGAACACGGGGTAAAATCAATCCTCTTTAACAATATGAATAGTTCCAGCTATTGGATTGATGAAAGAAAACTTCAAAAATCAATCATTTATCTTCCATCAAGATTGTGAAATTTTTACTACTCAAACAAGACACATGAGTGGTGGTCACGTCAATTAGCAAGATTCTGTAGCAATAAATTTGGCCTCCTCAGCGCCAGATTTCAATCGAATAGATTTATGAACGAAAGCAAAAGTCTATTCTATTGCTCATTCAACAGCCAAGTGGCCAAATAAGCCGTTGTTTGTTTGAGGACGAGGAGCCACACGGGTAAATCAGAGTGTGGACGCTCTGTGGTCACTGCGGCACCTGACTGATGTCACCCTTTTGTGAATAACTATTAGGCTCACAATGGCACCATTGACAACGAAAATGCTGATTTCTTAGCGCAGGACCTGAACCGATTGTATGCGAAAAACACCAGAGGAAGATGGGTCATCCTACCTTCTTGTACACAGAACAAAAAACTCTCACTCTTTGAAAGAGAATGCCAAAGGATATTGTTGATAACCCGATGGAAACTTCGCCTTACCCTACAAATTCGAACAAGGCATGGAAACAATTGATTCTAAAAGATAATCATTGAAAAGTGAAACAATAATAACTACTTGCCGATGATCTGGACTTCGCTCAGAAATAAGACCTCATATTGTTGTGGAATGTTCTACCTATTACAGGACTAGGGACACAAATCTGGAAGAAAACTTCACTCATCTTCATAGTATCATTATGACACTCAAATTCTCACATATTTTTACCTTTCTTGAAAGAATTGGAAGACTGGATGATTTCAACAAGTATCCTCTAGAACTGTTCAATGGGGATTCGGTACATATGGGCCCTCTCGTGACCTGGCTATCTCCCCGACCATACAACGGCAAGTGAATATTCAACGTATCCTAATAGATGTACAGAAAACCCATTTGCTTCTACATATATTCTTATAATCGTAATTTCAGAGACTTAAAATAAAAATATCAAAGTGTAACAGAACTTCAACGTTTTAGATATGTATGTTACATTCATCATATATGCTATTTTTGACACCTAAAAATGTTTATTACCTTCGCAGATTGTGGAAGGTTATATTTTAGGCGGCATTTAATTGTTGTCATCTTGTTACTTGCGTATTCAAAACGTCTTCGATCAAATTACTCGGGATTTGGTGGGACAATCAATGACTAATCTTCAGGAACCATCTGGTAAAATTTTTGGAGCGATCCGGTCAAAGCTCAAGTTCATTTATAATTCAATAATTCAAAAAAATGTCAACCAATTTGCCTGAAATTTGATGGGACGATTGGTCAATATCCAGGAACGATTTGATAAATTTTTGGGAGCCATCTGATGAAAGTTTAAGGTGATATATAACTCAGAATGTATTCAATCAAATTAACTGAAATTTAGTGGAATGGTTGGTAATTATCCAGGCAGGAACCAGTTTATTAGATTTTGGGAGCGATCAGGTCAAAAGGTCAAGGTCATTTATAACTCAAAAGTAATCACCCAAACTGTCTGAGATTGGGTGGGACGATGTTCATTACCCGGGCACCAGTTTATTATATTTTGGAAGCAAACAGGTTGAAGGTCAAGGTCATTTATAAGCGGTGGCGAAATAATGCGCTCTATAAGTGCCCGTCATTTAGTTTTTTATTATATTTATAGTTACATAATATATATATTATAGTTTATACTTAATATAAACTATTATTACAATCATAAAGTAATCCTTAATAAAACGCAAAATCATGACGTCACACCTACGGTCCTACAACCTTAAGGCCGGCCATACACTATGATGCCCACATGACAGGTACGCATGTATAGTCGCGCATGTCATGTGCACCTGCTAGTAAGTGACGGGAAAAACTAGCATTTCATGCGACCTGCGAACTGATGATAATTCGATTAGTTCTACATGACAGGTTAGTAAAACTGTTGTGTGAGTGGCGGTTATCTGAACAGGTCTCAGTTATTAACAGCTAGTGTACTCTCCCGCTAAGAATATAGAGGTTTCAATAATAATAAAAAATACTATATACAAATAATTCATTAAAAATATATATTAAAAATATATATAAAAATGTATAAAAAATATATATATTAAATAAATACATACCTACAGCTCCCTATGAAAATATATTAGGGGAATATAATTGTCATGTGCGTTTGAGTGATCTGAGATATTGACCGATTTCACTGCGTGATCTAATAATCAATAGTTTGCGCAGCAATCGATCGATAGTGCAACCATCGATCGAACGTAAATAAGTATACATATACGTATATAAAATATGGAAAATCTATGGCGAACTGACAAAATGACAGGTAGGCATGTACAGTGAGTGTGCTCCTCAGGTAACAGGTACAGCAGCTAGTCGTACCTATTCATGTGTACATGTCATGTGGGCATGCTAGTGTTTACTTACCTTAATAAGTAAACAGGTCAAAAAAAATTTGTCTCAAGTTTTTAATTTTACTGTTTACGATTTTAAACACATTAGAATTATTTCTAGTAAGTATTTAGACACTCAATAGTGCTAGTTTTCACTATGGAAAGGAATTAATGAGTGCACAGATATTCGCCCTCTCGCGCGCAAGAATTGCCCCATCAAGAACGATTTCAATTGCGCACTACTTTCGTCAATAAATTGGATTAAATATGTGCTTATTTTTTTTCTTTGGATGGTGTATAGAAGGCCTTAGTGCAGTTCTTCTTCAAAAAATGTTTTAGTGCGCAAGATTCACCCCTCCCGACCCTACTTTAAAAAGGATTTGCTTAGAAAACACAAGTTTTTCTAAGAAAACCGGAATAAATATGTTAGCTATATTGAGTTACAATCCATTTAAAGAATGTAATTATAATCAATAATTATTGTTATTGAAATAATAATTTGATCCACCTAATTTTTTGCTTAAATTTCATATTTTCTGACTACTGTCTTGTGATTATGAAATACAAAAACATTTGACCACTCCCTTTTTTTTAAATAATCTCACAATATAATACAATGAAGATATTGCTGAAATATCCGTTATACATTATTACTTCAACCATTGCTATACTGCCCAAAAAAATAGTCATGTGAATGAAAACTAATGAGAACAGGAGTTCTGATTTTAAAGAAATCATCCGCATGTTTCCATTTCATTATGATCATATTATATTCAAATAATAGTTCGATAACATCACAAAGAAATGAAAAAAAAAATTGTGATATTTTTTTAAGAATGTAAATATTATTATTCGCATAGGTAATTGTGATTCAAAATTCTGCAAGTGTATTATAATTAACTCTGTTTGAATTTGAACTGAAAAATGATGATTGTTTTATATTTTCATTTCAGCAATATGTAACATCAGAATTACAAAGAAAAGAAATAGGAAAAAAACTCTCCCTTGTTTGAAGACATAAAATATACTTAAATGATATTATCATCTGAGAAATTGAAGCAAGCGGCCAAATGAATGCCAAAATAAGATCTTGTTTATAGTTTCTCTTTTCCAGAATCAAAAAATATATCGATTATTTCGGTCGTTTTCCCCAAAAACAGTTTCTTGTGACTATACCTTAGGAAGATGACAATAAAAATCAGCCTTAATACTAATTTGCTAGTCGTGAATAAATGAAAAGTACATTAATTATGAAGATACACTGATGATACAGTACATGTATACGATGGAAAAAGATTTTTCATCAAACTGCTGGGAATGTGGTACCTTACAAATCGTATAGCTATGTTCAATTAAAATGCTCTACCTGTCATTTTTTAGTAGGAATTTAATGCGATTATTTTGTATAAGAGATAAATATACTAATCCTAATAACCACTCATATATTGTCTGTTCGTGAAAAATACGTCCATCGAGATTTAGGAAAAATTTCAAAGAATTTTATACATATATTCGTTCATTTAGATTCTTTCTCTTTCTCAGGAAATCTTATTAAATCTCACGGTTAGTACTGAAGATTGAACCTGTGAAGCTTCTTGCTCTCGATAAAAAGCCATCAAAAAGTGTCTCATAAAGTACACTCAAATTATTCATACGGCATACACAAATGGCAATCCGAGAGACCGGAGTGTATATCTTTTTCTATCTGATATACCAAGCAATTGATTTTGTTTGGATTAATGAAGAACAATTATTATTTGTGGCTTAAGACTTGTACACCTTGAAAAGTTTTTCCTGTATACTTACCTATGAGCCTATGTCAAAATTCTAAAAAAATGCCAGAATGATCCGATTAAGATAGTGAAATGGGTGAGAAACGTCTTAAGATACAAATTATTAATTTAAAAATAACAACAGCGCCCCAGAATATGAAGCTATATTTTTAATTGCAAGAAGTTTTGCAATATTACGGTAAAATAAATATCAAATTTTTGAGAGAGAAATGGTGAACCATAGAAAATATAATATACAAAAATGTTAAATTATAAGGATTTTATAACGTTTTCTTGCAAAAAATGATTATATCGATGAACAAATCAAAAGTTTCAGCGGATACAATAATTGTGGAGCTATGATATAAAGCGTAAAAAAATATATATACCAATAATCTCCCTCGTGTGTTTATTCATTTATTTGGTGTCTGCTTCAATACGACGGGTATTAAACCTGAAGAATATAACTATGATACGCACGGGAATATATTTACTTGATATATAAATTCCCATGTTTTTTTATTCAATTTTGAAATCTTTTTTTATCTATAAAATAAGTTAGACTATGCAGAAATTAAATTTTTATAAAATTCATTAAGAGTAAATTAATAACGGGTAATAAATTGGTAGTGATGATTACCCGTTATTTTTAACGGGAAAGTACACTATTCATCTAATAATCCTCTATCTAAAAACGAGGTAGTGCATGAAAAATTGTATCCTGTGGACTGAGAACATGGAAACCATTGCAGTATTCAAATGAATACTAAACTTCCCGGAACGTCATCCATTTTTGAATGGCGAGAAAAGTTCGATTTGTCACACAAAAGCCATCAATTGTGTCTGAATCGCAGATTGATTTTGACAATCAAAGAAGAACTTTAGTTTGTGATTTTGACATTTCAATGCAATAAATTATTCTAAAAAATTAGACTGAACAGAACAAAAACTTTTTTTTAAATTATTTTAAATTAAATATTCTTTCCGAAATTAATTGAATAACTGAATAATTAAATGCTAGAAAATTATAATTATTTGACTCTAATTTTATTTTTAAGAATATTTCAATAAAATTTAATAAAGAAATGTCATAAACAATCACATTTCTAAAACAGTACTGTTTACTTTCACTTGATAATATTAAATATCAATATCTTCCGAAATTTTCAATGATTATACTGTCTTAGATAACTAGTTTTGTGGAACTTTCCGTGAGAGTTATAAAAATATTTATCTTGAGTCAGCTAAAAGAGAATAAATATGACACGTACTTTCACTGATTCAACCAAAAACTTTCAATTCAAGCACCTTTGAAGAGCCTCTTTTGAATATTTAAAGATGTTAACGATAAATAGTGTAAAACTGGTATTTGTTCATTTTATATATTGATCAAAATATTATGACAAATTTGTAGTTATTCAATACACTATAGTTACCTATAGTGATTAGAGTAACATGTAGTGACTAGTGTTTCCTTGAAGCTAGTAGGGTTACCTGCAGTTACTATAAATACCAGTAATTACTAGAGTTTCCTGTAGTTACTAGAGTTACCTGTATTTACATGTAGTAACTATAGTTACATGTAGTAACTATAGTTACATGTAGTAATTATAGTTACATGTAGTAACTATAGTTACATGTAGTAACTATAGTTACATGTAGTAACTATAGTTACATGTAGTAACTATAGTTACATGTAGTAACTATAGTTACATGTAGTAACTAAAGTTACATGTAGAAACCAGTTTTCCCTTACAGCTACTAGGGTTACATGTAGACTGTAGTTACTAGAGTTACCTGTAGCTACTAGAGTTACCTGTTGTTACTAGGTTCACCTGTATTATCTAGATTTACCTGTAGTTCCATGTCATCACTAGTTACCTGTAGTAACTAAAGTTACCTTTAGTATTCAGTGTTATTATTTATGATGAACCCTATGTAAATATCCAAAATCGTTTTTTTAAAATTGAAACAACTAATAAGATACATTATTGCATTCTTACAAATCAAATCTGTCAACTTTTTTTTTTTTAATTTCTCTTCAACAGTCAATTTTGTTCATCATCCGATCTGAAGGAAATTTTGGTGATTATAATCCGATCAATTTCTTCCTAATTATCGGATGTGATTTTTGAAACTGATGACCTAAATTAATAGTAAATAAGTTAGAAACACAGATTCAAATTATTATTATCATTGAAGTTTTAATTGTTAAATTTCAGCTGTTTCAAAAATAACCATAACTTTCTTTAATCATTGTTTACAATACATCGAATTAAGGTATTTCTTAATAGAATACGATTAAGTATGAGAAAATAGTAACATAGTCTAAATTACCGCAAAATATGAAGTATTTTTAATAGAAAATACTTCCTGTAAATCAGTTGATTCAATAATATGAAATATTTTCTACATAGAATCCTAAATATATTTTTGATAATTTAATAATAAGAAACGAAATCTTCGGAGAACACGTTTAGTATTTATGGAATCTGGAAAATATTCCTAATACTTGAGTTACTTCAAAAATAATAAATGTAACTCAAGTAAAATATTTCTAATATATAACGTTATTGATAACAATTATTGATCATATTTATTCACTTAAAAAAGGAATTCATACATATATGAATTTATATTTTAAATAATTTATATTTACATATTTTAAATAGTTTATATTTCTATTAACAATTGAAACAGTTTTTGCTAACAAATTAATACCATCATCATCAAAAGTCTTTTCTCCATGTAAGTAATCCTGATTCTTTCTGTTTTTCTCATCTCATCAGTTTATTGAAATTTAATGGTGAACAGATATCTAACACAAGCAACCCATTGATTATGAAGAGTTATATTCAATACTGTGGTTGCAATTCAACACATAAATAGCGAGATATTCAAGCCAATGTGTCCTTCATATCTCTCTTCATTTGTGTCCGTATCGCTCAGTTACTCTTGTATCGACAGACGAAATGAGATCGTTAGTTGCCGAATGTTCTTCAGATTGGATAACAACACCATTTCGTTGTTACTCGTCCGTCCGTCACAAATTGATAGTTTGAGAACGAGTAATTGGAGACAGCCATTTGAAATCTCATAAAATGAAAGCTACCCGTCCCGATTTAAATTACAGTTTTTAGTATGTCAGTTAGAAAATTCAAGTGATAAATGAAGATAGAAAATAAAAAAATGATAGAAAAACATTCAATGATTTTAACACTACTAATCTAGGTGTTCAATATTTACTAACTAAATTAGATGGTCACGCATACAAGCTCTCACTAATTTTTTTTTTATTATTTATTTCCATGAAACTTTCATTAAATAACTACATATCCATCGTTAGACAAATAAGAATATTACTAAATTTCATAAAAAAATAAAGATAGTTATTAAATGTTACATTACAATTTCCTCAAAACGAGTAGGTATTCATTTTATATGGATGAGCCAAGGCGAAGTAAATGCTTTAAATATGAGTATCTTACCATGTGTTTCTTTGGTTTTTGTCTAATCATGTACATATTCAGCCTGGTCCGAAGATCCATATTGGTTTATAATTAAAGCTAAAGATAGGAATTAAAGAACTGATAGTAACTAAAATAGGAACCGGTTACAATTTTACGAGGGTCAAGTAAAACAATTTAATCTTTTGGATATATGTTTGATTTTTAATGTGTTATCATCAATAAATGCATTTGTATATTATTCTTAATATAACATATTATTGAAAAACATAAAAGGCGAAATAGTGCAAGCTAATTTAGAGATAACCTCTAAACCTCTCCTCTAACACAAAACAATCAATGATCTGCAAAGCCTATTAAATCTATTTTTCCTGAACATTCAGTTTTATTTTTCGTACTTCAGTCTGTTTCCAAACGAAATGCACAAATTGAACATTCGTAGAGAGAACCGCACTATTCAGTACTTCATTTTTTTAAATTAACTCACAATTAATTAACAAAAGATATTAAATTATTCGAAAGAAATCAAAATCTCTAGCAACTGGAAATTTTGAATTACTAATTAATAGTTTACTAATAATTTTTTTAATCGCAATCATTAATACTCGGTCTAGCTAATGCTCCTATAGGTACTTAATAATACTATTCATAAAATTAAAAGTATATGCGGCACATGAGAATAATGAAATTACATAAGTTTTAATAACTCCAATATCTGAATATGGTGGTGTGAAGTGCTGGGGTAATGAGGTGAAACTTACTAGAGAGAGACTGTTTGAAAAGGTAAAGTTGAGAGAGACTGTTTGGAGAAATAATAGAGAGACCGTTTGGAGAGAAAGTAAAGAGAGACTGTTTCATGGCACAAGTTCAAATAAAAGTATTACAAAATATTTTAACACATTCTACCTACTGATAATAATGTCAATATTGATTCCATTCATTTTTTTCAAACCGAACACCAATCTTTGAGGAAACTCGATAAATAATAATTACTAGAAAACTGCCAACAAATAGAATATCCATATCTGCATTTATCAATACATAGCATAGGTATTGTATATTTCCTATTTATAGACTAATTTAATATTTATCTTTAAATTAACTCTAGAGCTCTATATTGTATAGCCTAGCCATTTTATATGATGATTGAATTTCTTGAAATAGGCTAAATAGCTCTGTTACAGCTTGATTAAAACTTTCCTGTCACTGATTGAGGTGAAACCTTTCTTCAATTAACTTCGTACAAATAATCTATAACCAGTCATCACTTTCTTTCCCTGATAAATTGATAAAATAAAGAAATCGTAATCAATCTTTTGCTTCAAGTGAAGTCGAGAGAAATTCTTGATTAAAATCATTCTCTGTGGCCTAAAAAATATTGCTTGAATCGATAGTTGTGGAATACCTACAATAAAATAAATGCTTGGAATGTAGAAATGAGGTCCAAATCCTATATTTGTATATATTATTTTACTTTATTTATATCTTAAACTTTTCGATTTCAACATAATATTGAATACATATTTTTATGCAAAATCAGTTTCTGAGGAAACTGATAGTAAAATATTACACATTTGAAAAAGCTTTCATGAGGGATCATAATATTAATATATTGTAATGAAAATCAAAATGTATTGAAATATATTTTTCTAGTAGATATCATATTGTAAAATATGTGTTCATATATAAACAACAATAACTCTAGAAATTTATCATATAAAAATATTTTCAATATCAGACAGCATTTTAATGAAAAAAACAGTCATATTAGGCTTTACTATAATACCTATATATCAACAGCTTGATATTGAAAGAAATTTAATATTTCTAATAAAATCATTTAACATACCATAATATTTTATATAAAACAATTCTCTCAAATTAAAATAGTCTTCGACTACAAGAATCACAACCCGCATGCTAACACAACTAAGGACATTCGTCTGACCTCCAAACATACCGTATCAGTTCGTGACCAGCAGAGTTTAGAGCTGAAGAATTCACCATTCGAATACCAATGAGAGTAGCTTTTCTTGGCGAGTTAAGCAGTCAGTTTTTACAGCGTCCAAAGTAAATCTGTTGACACGTTAGCGAGTCTGCTATCGACATTTTTACACTTGGAAAAGAGAGAGAATGGAAATGGGAGAGTAATGTACTTGTGTGCCGTTACTTTGACCGGTGCATGGATAGGGAAAAATATTTAAATATTCTTATGAAGGGTCAAACAGGTTTTCAAATGGGTATCAAATAAAAAATAAAGTACTTAAAATTCATGGAGATATTACATAAAATATTAATCTTGATGGTATTTCCAATTAACTATCACAACGGAAAATGTATCATTAGAGTACATCGCATCAAAAGGACAATTAAAAACCATTTTAAAATCCATTAGAAAGGATGAACGAAGTGTATACTAAACACAAGTTTGACGGTAATAATTAACATGGTACCACATAAATTGATGAATAACAAGTAAATTATTAGGTAAAATAACATCAGGCTCATTTTACTGTTTCATTACAATATTACAAATACAGAAAATTATCTTCATTATAAATAGTACTTCCCTCCAAAAATTGTAGTCTCTTCATTATGAGAGACTGACTATATGAATTAAATATTGGTTATCAATAAGTTAACATTTCAATAAATATTACACAGGGCTTCTTAATTTCCATCATTTCCTATTAATATTTTGGACAAGTGCATTCCTATTTTCTTTGCGTCGGGAGGAGAGAAATAAATCAAAGATTTTTGAGCGAAAACAAACGTACGGTGGAATAAAATCGATGGATGGACCCATTTTTCGACTAGGTGGAGGGAAGAGTATAATAAGTTAAGCAGAGTGGAGAAAACAATTGACTAGGCGGAGGGAAAAAACAAGTGAAAACGAGGAGGGGAAGGAAACAAGTAACAAGGTGGAGGGAAAAACAGTTACTATGATGAGGGGAGAGAAAGTGAATAGGTGAAGTGAAGGAAACTAGTGATTAGGGGGAGTGGATAAAAGAAGTGATTAAGCGGAGGAGAAAGAACAAGTGGCTAGGCGGAGGAGATAGAGCAAGTGACAATATGGAGGGGAGAGAAAAAGTGGCAATACGGAGGGGAAAGAAGAGAAAAGTGACTATACGGAGATGAGAGAAGAAATGACAATACAGAGGGGAGAGAACAGGTTAATAGGTGGAATGGAGAGAAGAAATGACTAGGCTGAATGGGGAAAAGAAGGGACTAGGCAAAGTAGAGAGAACTTGTGTAATGGCGAAAAGGAGAAAAAGAAAAGAATAACAAATGTGATCACATTTGGTTATCTAATCGTGTTTTAAAATAATATTGATTTATTATAATTGATGGAATAAAAACTTATATTGTGATGTGTTAACCTCAAAAAATAATGTTGAATTTTGACGGGGAGTTTCAGATTAAGAGGACAAAAACTTGCGCCTTTTCTGTGAGGCCAAATGACCAAATTATTTTATCATTTCTCTTTCACGGACAACAACAAAATAAAATAATTGAGAAAAACCGACAGATTGATATTATCAATTCTTGAATTCTGCCTAGCTCAATAGTATTAAGAAAAAATATTTATTAAAGTTTTTAAATTTGAAATGATATAATTGATCGTGCCAATGTGCATTTATTTATGTCATCGATTGTATAAACAGCAGTTGGAAATGGTGCCAGGAAATTTTGGTCTCGGAAAATTCGGTACAGAAAATTCAATCTCATTTTATAATGATATTAATACTGCACAATAATAGAAAAAGTTGAAATTATGAGTACTAAAGTGTGTGGAGTATTTATTAAAAGAGAATAACATCCTTAACTGTTGAAAAATTACACGTAACTTCAGTAAATTTACATATTTTGACATTTTTAACATGAGATTTGAGCGGAAATTTCGGTCGGGAAAATTTCAGTCTGAGATATAAATATGAACTTATTAGATAGATGTAACATTTTGATTTAATGTTGTCTAGAAAATTGATTAATACCTATCAAAAGCATAACTCTTACATTGTGTGTTTAAAAACATAAATGCTGAAAAATAGTAAAAAATTATTCAGTCAGTAAAATGATTGTGAACTATGTTGATTTTAAATTGGAAATAATGAAATTAGGTAATGTAACTTTTCCAACTGTTTTTGCCAATGGAGATAGATGTAACAAATAGTATTACACGATAATATAATTTCAGTGACATTAAAATAATATCAGCGCTAAATTATATACTTTTGGCTTCATAAGCTAATGATTGAGACATATATAGCAGTGGCCAAAATATAAGGGTTGGCAGGAACAAGTTAACTAAATCTTTAATTGAATAAAAGTACAAAGCGCACATAATTGAAATTTTGTACGTATTTTCATATACAACTCATAGCTATTCATAAGGAATCTTAAAGCATTTGGACAAATAAACTATCAATAGTTCCATATTTCACCTCAAATTAATATATTTAGCTCTGGTCAAAAGTTCAGGGTAGCCATAATAAACTTTGAAATATTCCCGGATATTGGCAATTGACTTAATACTTTGTGAATAATTCTTTACTATATCACTTCATTACATCTTCTGCAACAAAATACTTCTAATTTTGAATAATATGAAGGAGTAATCCATCTTTCATTCATCCTCAAGAAATGTCACCAATTTTTCCACATTTTTTGAGTTTCTTCAGAAGAAGAAGTCCGTTATATAAGATAGATATGTATGTAGAACATGTACAAAAGAGTGAAAGGTAATCAACGGAAATCGAATAGTGGTATCAAAGACTAGACTGGCACCGGAGGTTTCGATCGTAGTATTGTCGGGTGTTCCCATCCGAATTTGTGGAGTTTTCTAAGATGTTTCAAAAATGAACAATTATTTCAGGAGTTTTGATAAGAGCAGCTTAGTGCTGGTTAAAATCCTCCAGAGTTCAAATATTAATGTTGTTTTGATAGACTGCGTAATGTTATGGATGAGCATTAGCGATTACAATTCAGTCATAGACAATATATCAAAGCCCATAACCATCAATTTTCACTCTTGAACTCTTAGTTTTGTATAGCAGATTCAGCCTATCGACATTTGATACTTTAAGGATATGTTTTTCAATAGGATATTTTCTTTTTTTTTTCTCTTTTGATAGGTATAATTGGTAAAAAGGGATAAAAATTACTATTCCAATTCACGTTTTGTCATGGGAGTATTCTCTATTTGGGGTATATTCTCTAGGGGGATTTTTTCCACTGAGAATAATTTAATCATGTAGATTTTTTGCGGGAATATTTTCATAAACCAATAATTAATTTATACTGAAAAATCTTTCAGCAACGAAAAGTTTTCATGATATGAAGTAATGATAATTTACTGCAGTTTTTGAGAGATGAACTCTCCATGTAAATTCCAACTAGAATTATTGCGTGTACGACTGATATAATTAACTGATTGACAGAATTAACTGAATGACAGTTATGCATAAATGATGAACATTAGTATATATTTAGTGTCAAATCTAACTTATCAATTAAATAGTGGGTAAATTTAAAATATAGGATTATCTAAATGATGTAAATTTCAATTATTAGCATATATTTTGTATAACATTTTATTCAAATCTGTTATATATTGTATTGTATTTTGTCGAATAATTTCCCTCACTTAATATAAATGTATTCCAAATTAAAGCAAATGATATTAATTACGATAAAAGTAAAAATTCATATTAATAAGAATTCAATGCATAAAATTTTATTTTTTGATATTATTCTACATGAGAATAATACAAGACATTTTTTTTTTATTATTTTTGTATAAATTTTATAATAAATTACGAATGAAATAATAACTAAAAAGTTTGTTTTTTCTTGATATTATTTGAGCCATTGTTTTTTCCAATGTTTAATTCATTGTGTGATCCATTATTTTATTCATTGTTTGAACCCTTTCTTGATCCATATTTTGAAAACAATACATTGTGTAAATATTTCAATTATAAGTCTTCTGAATCGATCATAGTGGGGTTGAAAGGTGGAAGGGTGACTAGGACGACTATCTTATATAAATTTATTCGTTTATCTAAATATATAAGATGTATATTAGAGCACTCTCCAGTCTAGAGTTACACGAGTGTCTTTTAATGTCCCACTATAATTAGTCATTTATAAAACGTATCGTCTATATATGTGCGAGAATTCAAGTCAGGGCAATACATGATTACCTGAGAAATATTTATTTCTTATTTGTGCTTGTTAATTAAGTTCTACACGAATTACAAAAGTGGACGTGTGAATAAAAATAAGGGTTTTACCGAAGAAAAAATGTCGAACAATCAATTTATTTATGAAGCAAAATTTTGAAGTTTATGTTACTAGAGTTAGAAAATAGAAAAATGTATTGTTCCTCCCATCTTTTCGGAAAAATATTTATTTTAAGTACAAAGAGAGACATGAATACACACACAATCATAACTACAAGATAGAGTTATCTTCAGTTGAATCAAAATAATCATCAAATGCATCATATAGTAGATGTTCTGTTCACTAACATCTGCTGTTTATAAGGGATCAAGTTTGTGCTTTGTGCAAATACTGCAAAATTACCGCAATTCATCCGTATGATTTCACACAGCTTTAACATATTGTCCCCTATATTCTTTAGTCTACAGATGATTTACATAAAAGTGTCAAATTTATTTTTGTTTCTCCATAACAATGCTAATTGATTTAGTTTCAGTTATTGAATATTAAATGTATGTCACTGCTTAACATTTGAGGTACGATATAATTCTGTAACTAATATAATTTTTAGAATGACTGGAACTCGGATAACAGATATCTAGATAACAGGAATATTCGAAGAGCACATAAACCTAAAACAGTGAAATCCAAAAACCAAGAGGTCAGAGTAACAAAGTAAAAAAAAAATATTAACAGAAAAATATATAAAATGGAAAAACAGAAAAATCGGAAAAACAGAAATACGAAAAAATAAAAAATTTGGGTAAAACCAAATGAATAGAAGAATCAGGAAAAACGATAAATCGAGAAAACAGAAAAATCGGTAAAAAAATGGAGCAAGTAAAGATGAAGGACCAGGGACCGTTAAATTTACTAGTTTAAATCCTGGTTCGTTATGTTTTCTAGGTTCATTTCTGGTCCGTTAACTTCACTTGGTTGAATTATTAATATTTTACCAATAATTGGAATAAGAATACAATTTTGGAATCATAGATACCACATTAAAGGATTTGAAAAGAAATTTACCGTTTTTTAAAATGGATCACGTTTTTTTATCAATTCTTTCAATTAATAAAATATGCAAAATTAATGTATAATCATTAATATTATCATTTATGAGGTTGTATTTTTATAAAATACTAAAGCAAATATTTTTTGTAACAAAAAACTGTATTCTTGTCCGTTATCTTTACCAGCTTATTTTCTGGTCCGTTATCTTTACTACTTTAATTTCAGGTCCGTTACTTTTACCAGCTTCATTTCTGGTCCGTTAACTTTATTAAGTCCGTTTATGTCCCGTTATCTTTACTTGCTGCAAAAAGAATCGTGCTACAAGGAGAAAGTAATCTGAATAATTGTTATATTCAGTTCATTTTGAAAATTGAAAAAAAAAATATATTATCCGTCACTATCAAATAAAAATCCGAATTACAGAAACTAAACTAAAAAACATGGATAACAAAAAAAGTACGAATTAATAAAAAATATACGAATGACAAAAAATTCACATAATTTTAACATATATAGGATAATGAATATACGGATATGAAATCCGAATAAACGAATCCAGATAAAAATCTGGTTAAGAGAAATCTTGATAATCGAAATAAAGATAACAGGAATATAACAAATTTACATAATTGAAGATTCTAGATATTTGAAAAAATATTGAATTACAAAAAATTCAGGATAATGAAAAAAAATCAGTATTACAAACAACGGATTCAAAATATGGTGATATCCAAATATCCGGATGTAATTTTAAACATCCGAATAACTTTTAAAGAAAAAAATACAGTCCGTCATTTTTACTGGAAACTTACTTGTATATAATATATAATACATATATCTTAAACAATATTCATAATTAATTTAATTAATCAATTTCTCCCAAACTGCAGTTTCCAAACTATGATGAGCACAAACTGCATGAATGATTCTGAAAAAATACATCAAGAAAGAAAGAAATTCCCTGGCCTTTATTCGAAAAAATATTCGAAAACTTTCAGTTTATCATAGCAAAATAAATAATGAAGTTGTTGATCTTCACGAGATTTCACTTACTTGAAAAAGAAATATTTACAGAAAGACCAATTTATTTCGTGATTTGAAATAAGCTTACTTACTTATATTTCAAATCGTTTTTTACTAATAGAGTAATTTATCAAATAATTGATTATATTTTTCACAGTTCATCTGCATACACCTATCTATAATTTCAACCAGCTGTGAATCTTAGGAGCTAATAAATGGATGCAGACCTACTTAAAATATCTGAGAATCTTACTCCTTGAATATACTCGAGGATGAATATATTGCATGCCTGAAAGGTGAACTTATATTGTAAGATATACTTAATATATACTAAATTTGGTATCTGAATAAGCTCTTGAAAAGCGCTATTCCAGTTAATATAGCGCGATGTATGAGGGAGGAGATCGTTACTCCTCTATTACTCAACCCAAGATATTTGCACTGACATTGTTCACTGAATATAAAATATGGTAATTATGACTCTATACTGTATAGTCCATTTCCTATTTCTCCAAAAAGTAAACATGGAATGAACTTATAGTTGAAGTATTTTTTTTACTGTATTTCAAACTAAATAACTTGACAAATAAATATTATGCACTTAATGGAAGTTGTTATTTTCTCGAAAAATATCAAAATTATTTTGAACTATCAAATAGCAAAGATATTTATTTTCATCTGAAATTCTTTATTCGTATGTAGTAAAATTAATTATTTTGTTGATGGCTTAATTCCTTGTTTACTAAGACTCTGAATTCGCTAATAAAAATATAAAAGTATTTTCATTCGATATATATTATGACAATGTTGAGTCTATAAAAAAACTGTTCAAAATTCTTTAAATATTAAAACTATTGAAACAATAATTGCTCACATCCTCATTTCACCGCAAAGTACAGGTATACAATACGTAGGTATGAGGAGTGTACGAATAATAAGGAAACTATTTGGGGAACTATTATCACTACTTTTCATAAATATTCATAAATTTAACTTGATATAAATTAATATTAATTAGATATTATAATAAATTATATTTGCAATTTTAATTTACTTGGATAATTGAATGTGTATAGTAATGAATTTACCCTAGTATCTCTACTTATCTCAGGTAACCCTTTTCAGTCCGGACATCCTCTTAACTTCTTCTCTTCTTAACTCTTCCGTTGCCGTATTCATTACCATATTGAATAAATGCTTGTTGCTCTTCATTATATGAAATAAATTCACTCCTAAGGACAGTTATAACAGTTATGCGTACCCTCGAAAATTAACCAGCCTATCAGAGCAAAAAGTTTTGAAAAGAAAACCATACACAGTCATTCAGGCACTAATAGCGATGAGACTGATGAAATATTAATCACTTAGCTTGTTAGCCATTCATAACATCATATTTTGGTAAGGGAAATTATTTGGAACAAAAAACTAGAAAAAGAAAAGGAAAAATCAATAATAATTATTCATTCACTTCCGATGAAGTGTTTATATCACGTTTCCCCACGTTATATTCCAATGAAGGTAAAAGAAGAGCTGAGCCACATTCGTTGGTCCGTTTTATTCTAGCAATATGGTTTAGGAGAGTGTCCGAATATATTCGAATAGGAACCAATCAAATTGAGAGCTTCCAAAAGAGCTTCAATCATCTCACCAATTTTCTGATATTCGACAATAAGTTTATAATATCAAAGAAATATATGTTGCCACCTTATTCTATTGGGACACCTAATTTGAAAAGATATAAATCTTCTATTCTATGATTCCATTTCCGAGGTGATATAGTAAAGGGATATAGTGATTTATCAAACAGAATGCCTTACAAAGTGATTGAGTATATTGCGAGGTCTGAATTTCAAGTAAGTAAATTTAATCATTTCAACTGAAATTGTGAGCTTCTTATAGTAACATATCGTATTTGAATTTATAATGAAATTATTTTAGCCACTAGGAAGCGTGAAATATTATACTAGATTATAATAATTATATAACGGTATAATGATAATCTGAAAATAGAATAATATATGATTTTCCAAAAAAGGGTTACAAATATCAATTTAAATGTTATATATTTTCAATATTTGTACTAACCCGTTTTTCAATAAGTTAAAATCTTAAATTAGAAAATCCAGAATATTGTGTTTATATCAAAATATTCTCCATTTATCAAAAAATATTATAACTCATCATATAAAAAAATCCAAATATCTTTATTATAATATTTAAAGGAAGCTGGTCTGTAATTTGACTGCCAGTGAAGTAACGCAGAAATTTTGTATGAGAAATATCTCGAAACACAAATGTAATTCATTGAACCTGGCATCTTTAATTTGATCTATCCAGAAACCTCAAATTGAATTACTTTATTCCGCAATATACAGTAATTCGAATATATTAGGAACAAATAGGATATTATAAAACCTACAAATAACATTCATTCATTATTCTTTGTGCTGATATCATTAAGAGATTATCGATAATGTGTTTAATCGATTTCCAATTATATATTTAAATAACAATTATTACTTATGGTATAATCATAAAGTACACTTTAAAATTACAAACAGAACTCAGAGAAATTCGGATGCACCCAGGTGTTTCGAGTTCACTCTAAGGCTTTGGCTCTAAAGCGAGACAATTTAGTGCATTGGTGTCTGGAAAACTGCCAGGCGGAAAACTGCCGGAACGGAAACTGCCACTCGGAAAACTGCCAGGCGGAAAACTGACAGTCACTTGCTGAATTTAATGACTTTAGTCAGCAATATCATTATAATTCATAAAAAAAACGACGTTCGCTCCTAGTTCATTTTCACTTAGTATACAAAGCAAAAACATTGTTAAATGTAGACAAATTGATTAGAAAATATATAAAATACATTATTATATATATATTACAGTAAAAAATCAAATACAAGATGTAAATAAAAAAATATAACCGTTATTAGAAAATACTAATAGATGAAACAAAGAAATTATTGTATTAGAAACAGAGTGTAATTTGTTCATTCACACAGCGCACTTCTACATTATCAGTTCATAACGGGTTTAGTGTCATTATTATTTCTTTTTTGTTTATAATTTGAGAATTAAACAAGCCTTCAAGCTTAATATTCACTTGAATTCATTATAAAATAACTTCGATCGATGTTTGCGAAATATTTAGAATTTTCAACAAAACATCTATGAAACTGATATTACCTACCTAATTCTCTAATAGTTTAGTTCGATCAAATTGGATTGCCTATTAATTAATAATACTAAATTATAAACCTTAAAAATATATAAAATCATCTATAGAGATATGTGCGTGTCTTAACAAAAAAGTTAAGAATGGTCATTGTAATTTCTTTGTGTGTACTGAAGTTTGGTTTACAGTGTGTTTAACATAGTAGCTTTGTTGGAATACTATTTTCCATTGAATATTAAATAATCCAATATCTCTATAATCTAGTTATAACTGTAAAAGAAAGAATGTCCATTTAATCCCTTTACCAAGGGCTAACGCCGTTTTATATGAATTAAAATGTTCTTAGAAAGGGTTTATAACCAAACTATATTTCAGAAAAGTCAAACAATACATAAATTGCCAATAAGTGACCCTCAGCTTTCCGCTTTGGCAGTTTTCAGCTTGGCAGTTTTCCGTGTACCAGGGCATCAAACTATAGTTTGGATACACTAAAGATCATCGGTTCTATGCACTTTAGTGTCTTAGCTATATTTAAAATGAATAAAATCGAATTGATGCACTTTAGTACATCCAAACTATAGTTTGGTACACTAAAAAGTGTCTCGCTTTTGCGACAAAGCCATAGGGTGAACTCGAAATACCTGGGTGTATCAGTTGGAGTTGTTTATTTCTTTAAAGAAAATCGATATTACTAAAATTTTGGATACAATGATTCATAAAATCATGCATTAATAATATTTCACACAGCATCACATGAAACACCAACATATGAACAGCAGAAATTGATTATTATTGTGTTAACTCATCAATTATATCTGATTTTTTTTTAAATACAGATAAATTAGTTCTTTGGTGGAGTGATTCAAGTAATAAACTCTAATGGTTCGAAATAGATTTTTCACATAAACCGAGATGTTGGAATGGCACCTGGTCTAGATTACGGTTTCTTGTATCATAAGCATGGGGGTGAGACGTAATTGTACAGTCAGAGCTAGGCAACTTAAACATATAAGTCCTATGATGGTACTTGTACAATGTACAAGTAGGTACATATCATTTTAGACTAAATATCCCCAATTTATTGAAGAGAGGAGCAAAGGGTTGATGATAATAGGAATAAGTTATATTACGGACTATTTTCCGAATACTAAATTACTGACCGAATTATCAGTCAGTACTTCGATCATATAAGAAAAAACTATATAAAATACTGTGTAATAATAATATTTTTTATATGTTTTTTCTTATATGACTTAAGATGTAGAACTGACCGATAATTGGGAACTTACCTTTACTGTTTTATAATTCGTAACTTGCTCTACTATCATTTTAAGTTTCCTCTATTATTTATATGTGTAGTCATAGGTGCCTGTTTCCCCATAAGTTACATTGATAGTTATTGATTGTATTCTCTTAAACATCGTAACAGAATTGTGGTAGATAACATTTTTCGTTGAGCAAATCGTATTTTTTGTCTATTTTCTCAAAGTCTCATGTATTTTATTCAAATTCCATATATCGTCGATGGTCTAGTCTTGGTTTTAGCGATTACTAAGTTAGGCAATTTTCAAACTAGAAGGTTTAATTAACATTATTTTTCTCAATTACATTTAATCAATAAATTTAGTTTAATGAACACTTTTTCAACACTTAATGGTTCAGAAAGAGTGAGCTATAGACTGGCCGCTCTTTTATATGATAATATATTTTGTTCTTAAAATTTCATTCAGTAGTTGAATGAGTAAATCTTAGGGTTCAAATTTTATAGTTAGGGATTTTGTTCATACATTTTATTGGTGTTGGGTTACCTATGTAATTGATAACATTTAATCAGATATGTAATTGAATATTCTTCTTGTTAACGGAAAATGAACTTGCAGGTGAATACTCTGAAATCTCTTTTGGCTACTTCGCAGGTGGAAAGTAGTCATCTAGGTGAAATTGAACTAGAAGAGGCTCTGGGTGATACTCTGACTAGCGATTCTGTAGATGGCTACACATTCACCTACAGACAGATGCATCATCACTTTTTTGAGCAATTCTCTCGCAAGATGAAAGAATTACAAGAGCAATACAAGAGTTTTGTCGAAAAAGAAATTCAGAATTTAAAACTGAATGAATTCCTGAACTGTAATCTGTGAATTACTTGTAAATCATTTTCAATATATTTTTCTCTCAAATGTGCAATGGTGCATACTGTGTAGAACCACTTTCATTATAATTATGCTCAACTTTATTCAAATATTAATATATATTTCAAGTTCAAATTTTTTTAAACATAATAGTAGTTATTTAATAATCTAATTGAATCTGCCAATACAAGAGGAACAGAAACTAAAGTGAAAGAAATGAAGTTCAATTTCAGTATACCTGACCAAGGGAATATTTCTTTAATTTCCTAAATATAAATGCAGCATATCTTAGACTATCAGAAAAATTGAACATCATTAATCTTTATTATGCTGTCTTATAAGATTATAACTTATAATTTATTTAAATCATCGAAAATTGCAGGTGAAATTTTATTTTATTTACGCGATTACACCGAAAGTTTCGAACAATCGTTAGGAGTACAACTCTTATCATTCGTAGTAGGAGGCCATTAGCAACAAATCGACTGATGGAATCCTTTCAGCCCTGACGCTTAAATTCCAAAATACTAAATTGATGAAAACACATGCAGGAATTGGGGATTATTTTGCGTACTGCAATAATTCAGTGATTAAATCTATTGATTTACATATATGTATTAAATTGTACGAATCATTTCGAATATGATATGGAAATTTGTATTTACTAGTTAATAGTTATTCAACTTAATTATTTAAGAAACAAAACAATGTTATCCTAACGAATCATATGAAAAACTGTTAATTTACTCTATCTGATTGATTTATTCGTAATTTTTCATAATTATACCTTTGGCTCATACCTTCTTAATATTTACACATTTTCCTATCATCATTATCACCATTATGAATACATGAAGTTTATTTTTCCGAAATCTAGTGTCGTTTGGTTAGATAATTTGTTATAAGAGTTAACTATAACTAAGCAGTGCTGCTTTCATATAATATGAGTAATAGTTGCAATATCGATCAAATATAAAATAAGGACGCATCTTCAAATTCATCAAAATCTTCTACAGTTCATTTTGTGGAAGGAATCCCCAGACCTGTTTTTTAAACTTTATAACAGGTAATCTTGTTAGAGACTTAGACTGACAAATATTCAGAAGAAGAGTAATCAATTATTGTCCACCTGTCAAGAGAATTTACACATATTTTAAGAATTATTAAAGGACATTTACAAATAAACAATTTTGACTGATTAATATTCTGAATATAGAAGAAATAAGTCAACGAATGACATCTGAACTTCCTGTCATGATATTCTACAATTATTTTTTAATAAATTTTTTACATATTATTAATAATTCTAAGACAAGTATGTTGAATAATCAAACTAAATATTTTCAATCATATCGAACAATAATTACATTGCCTATTTGTAGCTTTCTGTCGATCAAAGAAAATTATCTGCTTCATCATTTGCTTCTTGCTCCTTGTGAATAATAGTAGGATGTACGTATTTGATTCAGGAAATGTTTCTTTTTTGAATATATTTACTGATGCTTTAATATTTTCATGCCATGATGCATTTATGTATTTCAATAACTTGTTGTTATATTAGCAATGTGAAGTAAATTAACCCCTATACGTACATAGTTGGGCAGATAGCTGTTCACCTTAAATTCCTATTTATATAACTTTTTTTTAAGAGTGTTCGATTATTATTTCATTCTTATGACTTTTGAATCATTTCTCAGTGAAACTTCAATCGTGTAAAATAAAACAAAATATAAAATGCGATTCCAAATTCACACCGTTTTATTGGCGTTTCAAAGTCAGCCAGTCAGCCAACCATGTCGGTTAACAGCGGTTGCATATCTGCACTATGTGTAGGTACTGCAGAAGCTACCGATTCCTTGTACTGTCTGGACTTGTTCATTATGTCTCGACCACGCGGGTTGACTAAGTCTCAGATTGATCAACTACTGTGTGCACGAAGATTACTTTAATGCAAGTTTGACCAATCAAATATTATATCAAATGAGTATAACCCCCATTTAATTGTCAGTAATTCTATTCTGTATATCACTGTTAGGTATATAATCTAATTCAACTTTTACATGAATAGAACAATTACAGATAATATGTGCTAGTGAATAACAACCATTTCATCACAGTACAACATATCATCGATTCCAAACTCTGTATAAGAACGCAATACTACACAGCATGCTTTGAATACAGTAGTTACACGTTCACATTAGTACATATCTCTGCAGAATGAGCCTGAGTGTAGCTTAGCATGCTCACTGGAAGAGGGAAGAGGTGCGGTCAGCCAACTGGATGAATGTGCGTGAATGGCTTTTTTGAATGTAAGGACAATACTCTAAACATAATCGTCTATTACCATAAAGTTTTTGATGTATCTACTAAAATTTTCTTACACACTGTCTTATTAATGTATTAGGCTATGCTTCTAGCGATTTTTAAACGAATTTATCAAATATCTTTCAAAATATAAGAGAATCAATGAAAGTGAGCATCCACCTGCCCAACCGTGAGTCTACTGTTCATGAAAGTAGCGTGAAAGATAGGGTCAATTGAATTTCTTATCGAATTTTAGCTCTAAGTACCATTATTAACTACAATAATTATATAGCTGGAGTGGAATGAAATGAGCATGAATAAGTAGGTAAAGATTAACCCTAATGAGTTTGACGTGTGTTTTTTAGGCACATCTTTTTAAAATTACTTTATATCTTTTATGTTATTCGTTTAAATTTACTGGCCTTTCTTGACTTTGTTCTTACATACATACCAAAAATATTTTTGTATTTAAAAATTTGAATAAAATTACGTATCGTCGTAAATCCCAGTAAATCACGTAAATTATGGAATTAATTGTACTTTGGTGACGTTTGGCAACCTAGAAATACAGTTTGGTTAGTGAATTCGCACGAATTTATCTACATTTTCATCAAGTACAGATACATGCGCGAGCTGTGATTGGGTCGCACTCCGCCCAATCACAGATCTGGTCTCTCAGTTGCCAATGTCTTAAATACTGATGTATTTATTTCTCCTTATATGTCCAATTTTTTTATTTGAAATTTGGTACACATTAGTTTAGTATATATACTAACAGCTTGTAAAAAAGACAGCACCGTAGGTTTATAAATAAGACATGTGTTTTTTTAACACTTAGTCAAACTCTCCCGTTGATTTCGACAGTCAAACTCATTAGGGTTAAGATTTCAATTAGGGTAAATGTTCTATTAAACATTTTGACCATTTTCCTTAAACTTAATGAGTCTGACGTGCATTTTCTAAGCACAAACTTTGATGATGAGCAACATCTACAGATTGCAGTCCCAAAATAAGGCCACCCTCCATGTACGGGTTAAGAGGATCGTCTCCCTAAGATAAAATGAAAACAGTTTATTATTTAATTTACAAATTTGAAATTTTCAGGGTTAATGAGTATTTATTTTTTATTTAGGATCTCATTTAAATCTTTGACCTCTTCAGTCTTCACTCCCCACCGTAAAAAAAAAATAAGGGGGGTACTTTCATAAGGCATCAACTCATACAATTCTCCACCTAGATACATAATGTTTCTTTCATCTTGTTCAGAATTTAGTTGTCTAGAAACTTACAGAGCTTTTTCTTTTCAATTCCGTATAAAGATAATTGCAAAATAGTTATTTCTAATTATTTCTCAAAAACATTGATTTTCTTTCATATATCTCATTAAACCTCATCACACATCAAGAAATTTGATAAAACCCGTCTGTAATTTTGTGAGCAATTCATTCAGGAAGAAAATGAAACAATCCCTATTTCTGTAGCTCAAAAACTGCAGTAGTTGGTTCCTTTTGAGGTCGACAAAATGTTCTTTTCGTGAGAGCCATTTTACTAAAAATTTTGGGAAAAATAATGTATAACTGAAATAATTCTGGTTCCACAAAATTAGCGTCAAAACTCTTGTTTGGGTGTTGTGTCCTCTTCTAGATGCATCTGGTCAACAAATCATATTTTGATGTGAGATACAAATATACCCTCAATACCTGTGCTGACAGGTCATTTGACATACCAGACAGATATATTTTGCAATATTACCCATTTGTTTATGATGCACTTCTACAATCTACATTGTTTTCTGCTTTAATATTTAAACACGTTATCCGGAAGACTATAAGAAATCATTTCAATCAAAAAAAATCAGATTTGAGGGAGACAGTTTCCTTAAATTTACCGGCCTTCATTGGCTTTGTTCCTACATAAATACCGAATATATTTTTGTATATGAAAATTTAAAAAATATATAATGTATCGGCGTAAATCAGCGAAAATCACCTAAATTAGGAAATTAGTTGTACTGTGGTGACGTGGGACAACGTAGAAATATAGTTTGGTTAGCCTTTAAGCACACATCAGTCCACGTTTTCACGGAATACACACACATGCACAAGCTGCTGTGATTGGGTCACACTCCACCTAATAACAGATTTGCTCCCTCAGTTGTCAATGTCTTATATACTTATGTATTTATTTCTCCTTACATGTTCAATATTTTTATTTGAAATTTATTAGACATTAGTTTAGTATATAAACTAACAACTTGTGAACAAACAGTACCGTAGGTTTATAAATAAGAGATGTATTTTTCAAATACATAGTCAAACCTTCTCTTACATTCTGATGTCAAACTTATTAAGATTAATCTTTTCATTGAAATCTGGTATAGGATCTATTTGATGATAGAAATGTATTCAGGAATATTGGATAATCAGAGAAATTAATTCGTAATTTGTTCTTCAAATTTTCTATTCAGTTGAAATTGGAATTTTTTTTTTCTGTATACATTTTGTTCATGATTACTTTAGTAATAGTTTTCATTTTTTTCTTCTTACTTGATTGACTTACACTGACTATTATTTGACTGTATGATATATTTTCACTCTATGATTTGACTGCATTACCATTATGTTAGAGCGTCAAAAAGTCATTGAAGGTGTGATATTTAGTTGATTTTTTCCTTATATTTTGTTAAATTTTATTTTTGTATTGCATATTTTTATATTCAATTTGATTCACATTTTATAATAATTTTATTATTTCAGGATAAAATACATATTTTTCGTTAAGTAACTCTTATTTTCATTTTTAACTTTTTCATAGACTTCAACTACTAATAAATCGATTATATTTTTCTCGCCATAACTATCTGCTTCTAAATACAGGTAAATCTATTTCAGTGGACGATCTTTAATAACAAAAATTATCCGTTCTAAGTGTCACGCAGCTCCTACAACGACCTCTTTCAATTATATGTTTCAAAAAATGTTGTATTCCTCTACCAAGTATCTAATTATGCATTAATTATATATAGAGGAGTTATAATTTACAATCCACACTAAATCATTTTTTTCTTAATTTCCAGTAATTGGACTTTAGCACTCTTTTTCAAATACATTTTCTTTGATTAGAAATGTTTTATAGGAGTGAAAAAAAGTGTGACTTTAATATAATAAAACCTTATATTTTCACGTATTTAGTTGCTAATATCGTTATATTTTATCACTAATATTGTTTCATACATTTATATGAATAAGATTTTTAATCATTACGAGATTTTCATTAAATTTAATATTTAAAGAAAAACCGGACACCACTCACCGTCACTAGCGTTTATTTGAAATTTTGTTAAAGAAAACTTTTATAGTTCAAATCTCCAACTAAACTAATTATGTGACTTACAGCATCCACTGAATCCATATAGCTATCTTTTTTCAGATACATATACTGTCGTTGTACGAGCTTTGTCTTCTATTATTCCATCGAAGTTTCAATTAATCCTTTTATCAAGATCCAATAGAAAAGAATATGTTAATTCTTCCTTGTAAAGATTATTTAATAAGTACCTTAAAGTGTAGCCACCACAATACTTGTTGTTTTTGATAGACATTATCAATTTTAAATGTTAATGAAATTTAACACCATAAAATTTAGTTTAATTTTAAAGAAAATGATTGTAAAACATTTTCAGCCTAAATGCAAAGCAGATTTAAAATGTTATGGTAGACGATGTTCCACAATCAAATTTTGCTCAGCAACCCATTAGGTCGCATGTGCTGAAAATACCCAGCAGTGATTTATGTTGATTTATTGGTTAGCTTATCCTGCAGTGAAATATCCTCTGGAAGAATGTTTAGATCTTACTGATAACAAATAATGTATTCCATTGAAACCGGAGTAATAAATGAAATTGGACATGTTGTAACTAAAAATTTCAGGAATAATATAATGGTATCAATTACTGTCACATAGGGAAGTGTATGTGATTGTAAATGAATGAAGGAATGAAGAAGTTAGTTCTTTTGGAAACAGGAAATGACAGTTTCCACATTTGTTATTACGTTGTAACAATCATCAGAACTTAAATTCAATGAGAAACTCAAGATTGACTATTTGTTGGTTATCAATAATGAATGGTGAATTGATTTGTTCTATTATGTAAAATATTCCAAATAACAGAAATTATATACTCAAGAATAATCCGTAAAACGATTTAAAACATCAGTATATTCAAGTATTGATTATCAATTTATTGTTGCTATTAAAATAGCATTGTAGTTTTATTGCTGAAATGAACGTTCTTTTGTATACTAAATATTTACTTTTATATATAATTAATTGCAGTATATATATTATCCTCCTAAACCATTGATGTACTTCACTGAACTGAAATTTGGTGACTGTAATACAATCTACCAGAGAATGCTAACCTACTAAAATGATATCGATTCAGAGCCTTAGTCCTTTTCAAATGCCACTGATAAATTAATGATGAGTCAGGAAATACGAAAGAGAGAAGCATATTTTAAGTAAAAGGAAAAATAAATTAAATAGCATTGAGTTTACGTAACATCGTACATATTCAAAAATATGAATAATTAATAGTTTGATGTGATAATTGGGTTAAGAACTAAAATAATTACATCTTGAATACAGTAGCGGCCAAAATATAAGGGTAGGCAAGAACGAGTTATCTAAATCTTCAATTTCATAAAAAGTACAAAACAAACATTATTGAAAATTTGCACGTTTTTTCATATAGATCTCATATGTATTCGTGTGAAATTTCAAAGCATTTGAATTCAATTTTTATCAATAGTTCCACATTTCACCTCAAACAATAAATTTTATCTCTCGTCAAAAGTTAAGGGTAGCCATCGTTAATTTTGAAACATTCCTAGATATTGGCAATTCACTTAATACTTTGTGAATAATTAGTTGCTATATCATCACTTCAATACATTTTCTGTCACAAAATGTTACAAATTTTGCATAATATGAAGGAGTTCTTTCTTCCATCCATCCTCAAGAAATGACCCAATTTGTTTCCGCATTTGTTGAGTTTCTTCTCAGAGTACAGTCTCAATTGTCGTTACCAGAGATTTCTATAATCATATTATGAGGGTCCAAAAGGATTGCGCAACATATCGTGGTTCATCATAAGCAGTATGGAGTTATCGATTCCAAACTGAAGAATGGTAGACTGCCCAAAGCGATACCGAGCTAAGATCATGCAAGTCTTCAAAGAAGCTTGCAATATAGTTTCAATACTTCTGATCAAATTTCTCGTGAGACAGGTGTCATGTCTGGTGTCACGGTGTCCCGGTCTACTTTTCACTTCAAATTCAAAAATTTGGATTGCCATCATGCGCCCTTACATCGAATCTTTCAATCTCCAAAAAGAACCGGAAGGTGTTAATTGTGTTCTGTCAGGTAGAGGAAAGGTTAACTTGACGAAAGAGGTTCAGAAGTATTAGTTATTTGTCAATATCCGGGAATATTTCAAAGTTTATGATGTCTACCCTTAAATGGTTTTGTCAAGTAGGGGAAAGGTTAACTCTGAACTGCGTAAGGAAAACAGTTAAGTTTGGATCATTTATTTTCAATAGTTAGTATGCAATGGTAGATAAAATATCTACCATTGAAATTGAATACACATTTAATATATATAGAGAAATTGAATATATATACAGTTAAGTTTGAATCAAATTTGGGGGATCATTTCTTCTGCTGGACCTTGTTTCATTGTTTGTCTTCACGGAGGAGTAATTGCAGAAGTATTAAACACCTCTTTCGACAACAAAGTCTCCCCAATCAACAGGCGGCTGACCCTCAACCTCCGAATTTCCAGCATGACAGTGTACCCTACTACTTAGATAAAAAAGTTAGGACCCTATTACAAGATGAAGAAATTTCTGAAATGAGCTGGCCTTCACAGAGGTCAGACCTCAATCAAATTGAGATTGTTTGGAAAATAATTGGATATTGTTTGGATGATAATTGGAGATTGTACTCAGAAAAGAAACGCAACAATTTATAAGAGGTTATGTATATTTCTTGTGGATGAATAGAAGATGGATAACTCTTTCATTTTGCGCAAAATTAGTATAATTTTTTTAAAGAAAATGTATTGAAGTGATATAGCAAAGAATTATTCACAAAGTTATTAAGTTAATTACCAATATCCAGGAATATTTCCAAGTTTATGAAGGCTATCCGTAAGTTTTGACCAGATCAAAATTTATTGTTCGCGGTGAAATGTGTAACTATTGATAGAATATTTGTCCAAATGCTTTTAAATTTCATACGAACGAATATTCGCTCTATATGAAAATACTTTCAAAATTTCAATAATGTGTGTTCTGTACTTTTTATGAAATTAGGTCTCTCCATTCTTCATTTCATTTGTTATCCGTATTTGTGTTCTATTATTCTGTTGTCCATGTGAGTGTAATTTGAAGAGCTATAGTTCAGCATTATTTGATGAAAATGTCACATATGTATGACAGAAATGTATTATCAATATTAAAATATCTTATTTGCCAAATATATGACAAACTTGAAATTATATCGAATCAAATAATGTAAAACTATACATCTTAATCTATACGTTGTTGATTTTTTCCAGTATTCATATAATAAAGAGAATGAGATAACTTGAGATATAAGAATTCTTGATTGGCTCTTTTAATCACTTGTTATGAAAAATAAAGTTACTGTTAAAAATGTAAGTTAACCCAAGACAAACAAAGAACAAGACTATTTTTTTTAGCTAATAAAAAGGTTTTTATGGATCCACTGTCTAGGTCCTCTCCAAAACTATTTCGAATGATTATTCTATCTATATCTAACGTAACAATTTTGTCAATTTTGTGAAGTCAGCAAAGATGTAAACACATTAATCCGCTGACCAAAAGTGCAAGCTGGTGACTGCTTCATTCGCCAAGAAAATATTCCTTCGTTGATATTCGAGACATGGATTCTTCAGTTCTCTGCCAGTCATGGACATAGGAGTTAATTCTAAAATAAAGTGAGTGTCACTATCTTTCGGTAATGAAATCGTTACTCTGCTTAGATTGTTGCCGATATTATTTAAGAATAGAACAACAAAAACATTCATGTCGTTCTATTTGTACTGATTAGCTTAAATAGAGATTAGTATAGTATAAACAGGGAGACCCACAAAAAAATGTTCCCAACTTTGAATTAATAAAATATTATATTTAAAAATAAATAGAAATTAGAGTTCAAGTAAAATAAAAAATATAATATTTTTACTTGTATCCATTTTATTGCTTAAAATTTTATATACATTTTTCAATGCAACAATATTTATATTAATTCAAAGTAGGGTACAATTTTTTGCGTGTTAACCTGTATATTGGAAGATACCAATAAACTGAATATTTTATTCCTCAGTATTTGATGAAGTTTCTATTATTATACTCAGTCATTGATGAAGATACTATTATTAGTTAACACGAGGCTTATTTTCGTACAGCGTATCTAGACATCACTCTAATAATATGTAAACCTTTTTATGAAGTCTAGTTCATTTTCTTATAATAAATTCTAGATGTAGGGTTGGACAGGGTATCACTACGCATACCCTCTTTATAGGGTATCACTCCGCACCCCTTATAATTTTGAAACCACTTGTTTTAGCCTAAATCTGAATGCACCATCATTTCAAGCATCTTCTTTTCTCCCATAAACATAATGAAGCACTATTATCATATTAGTATTTCTAGAGCTAAGTTGCGATATATGTAGCGCTCTCAAAACGATCTGAAAAATGTTTGCGCTGGTGATTTTTAAAACCTGCAAACTCTCCAATAACTCTTTTACCAAGATTTGTAGATTCATATTGTTTTAATATGTTAGCACAAACGATAACAGTTACTTTATGTCAAATTTTCAGCATCTCAGTTTCAACATGTTTCCCGCCGCAACCGGGCGCAGTGATACCCCAGATAATTTAAAGGTAGAGGGGTATCACTGCGCATCATTAATAACCACATTTGTTTGTAAATAAATATACAAATATGATTTTTTAGCTCTTAATAAAGGCAAAAATATTGAATAAGGTGTTAGTTAATTATTGATTTGATTAACAATAAACTTACGATCGGAGTAGCTATGCAACTTTATGTGGGGGTATTAAAATAGGGAGAGTGGGTATTTAGAGAGGTTTTTGAATTAAAAATTGATTAATAATAAAACTACGACCGTATTATATCACATACTATAAGTTGTTAACTAGTTGCGTAAAATTTAAGTGTTAAAAATTTGTTGCAGATTTATGAAATTTGTGTCTAAAAAGTAAGGGACAAGTAGATTGGGGAGAGGGCATGTAGAGAGGGAAGCACAGACGTTTAGATGAGGGGAGGTGGATTTAGATGTTTGAGAGGGGGAAATAGATGGAGGAGAGAGGGAAATAGATGGGGAAGAGAGAAAATTTAGATGTTAAGAGAGGGATATTTCGATGAAGAGAGAATGTGATCATGTGCGCAGTGATACCCCGATGTACTCACTAAAAGTTACGCACAAATAATTGCCAATCAGTATTTTATTTATATAGCAATTATTTCGAAACTGATTGAGAACCATCCTCCTTTATGACCATTTTATCACGAGAAAAAAAGTTTCTCTAGCACCTTTAGTTTTTGAGTTAATACAGAGTTTTCGGGATTGTGCGCAGCGATACCCCGCCCGACCCTATATTATGTATTAGATTGGAGCTTGGACAGAAAAATATTTCAAAATTAATCGTAGTTCAGTAGTGCTTATTATGTAATATAATTAAATAATCTCATGAAACAGGTGTACATTGTACAATAATGACTATTATTTATTACTAGATGATCTATATATTATATACTATAATAGGAGCTGTCAATTAATGGCAGTAATAGTTATGTTACAACGAATAGTATCGTATTCTTCTCCTACCTTTTCTTTGTTAACACAAGTAGTTCACACCATCTGATTTTCTCTACAAATTGAATGTCATTAATCTCGACACCTCAGAGGAAGATATTTCCCTCACCGGTTGTATGGCAAGAAATTCCATAAATTGCTATGGGAGTTGGAGGGGATGGAGGGGGGAGTGTGGTAAGGAATTGTAATTAATATAATTAGCATTTCATAACTTTTATTTTCAATAGTTAGTATGCAATGGTCGATAAAATATCTACAATTGAAATCGAATACACATTTGATATATATAGAGAAATTGAATATATATACAAAAAACATATTAAAATTTAAAATAATTTTTACTTTCTGATTATTAAATAACCGAAGTAAATAATTTCCTTCATATCAAGCAATGCTCTAATTATTCCATTAGACATGCATAAAATCCCCCTTCATATCTAGCAATCTCTTCCCAGTGGAGTTCTACCCACAGAATTCCTGTAGCGATATTTCACCATTCCATCACCAGCTGATTAGGGTGTTAGAAGGTGGATCTGCAAAGTCATTCAGATGTCTCAATCAATTATTCTCAGTGTAATCACTCCATTAATAGTCAATAGTCAAAGCCCTAACGATATGACTCTCAGCAGCTCAATGTATAAATGAGTCAATCTATTCAGTTTTAGTTTGATAGATTTTGTTAGTACAGTTTGAGAATTGGTCAGATGTAACAATAAATTGAATCAGATTAATGATACAGTTAATTAATTTACATTTAATTGAACTAATTATAAATTTATTTAGAACCCTAATTTTTATAATTCAAATTTAATTGAACTAATTATAAATTTATTTAGAACCCTAATTTTTATAATTCAAATTACTAGAAATTTTTACCAATAAATCCTGAGTCTGTAATTCTCCATTCTTACAAGCAGAACCGATCTTCTTGTAATCAATGGCTTAGAGTGATAATTATTTGACAAATTGCTATATGGATGCAATGAAACAAAGTGTCTCTGGAGATAAGAAATATAATTTGGAAGATGATTGACCTCATTTGTCAGTGTCAGAAGCTACTGTCTGCGACCAAGACACAAAATTAGAAAATAATCTGATATCTTAATGATAACAATAATAGGCATAGTGATATTAATTATAGTTTGTTAATTATCAATGATTGACAACAATTATTACATAAAATCAAAACCTATTAATTATAAAAATCTTTTACACAGAAATATCCCCTGAGAGCTTAGAAAAAATATCAATCTTATGATAAAATCTTAATGTTTGAGGTCTGTTTTTTTATATTCAGATAATAATAGTAAAAGTTGTAGGTGATATTTATATCTTGAAACATTGATTATAAATAACTAATGTAATGTATTTGAGAAATAAGCATTGGAATATATGTATATAAATAATGATAATTGAAAAAGATTCATTTGTTATTCGTTATAGTTGTTGTTCAAATAAAATATATCAGGATTTGGATTATATTTAAGAAGCAAAATTACATATATTTCTATTTAAATATATATTTTTTTAAATTGAAACACTCGTTCAATAACTATATCTCTGTTTTCCTTGTTTGAGACTGAATTGAAGTTGGTATCGCAGTATCATTTTAACATCAACATTCAGCTCACATAAATTAAATTATGACTGATCGATGTGTATATTGAAACCTTTATTCCAATGATCAGATTTGAACTCCTCTCACATCTACGAAAATTTTCATCAAGTACCAGCATTTGGGGTCTCAAACAATTACTTTTAAGGAACAATATTTTTCAGAATTGATGGGGGCTCCAAAAACTCCGTTAAAATGATTGATACTCTTTTTATAAAAATATATTTCATTTTAAGAAAATCAATTTACAATACAGTTAACTATTCGTATATCAAATTATTTTATATATACTTATATAATTATTATCTCATGAATTAATATAAAATGGTAAATATTGTATATTTTAACCTTCAATATAAGAGAAAGTATACATATCTAAATAAACATTTTATTATTTGAAATAATGTAACGTATAATTATACCTATGATTTTGAAGCTTCGAAGTTTTGATGTACAATGGTTTCTCGAGTCTATTTTTTGAGCAAAATTTTGCATAAATTATTTTCATGTTTATTTTGCATTATTTTACACTCTTGTTAATCAGAACTTTTAAGTACTGAAATTTATTGAGCTTATGATGTAGGAAGTGGATTTTTTTGCTGATATTCAACTATGAAATTTTATGATTATGAAAAAAAATTCAAAAGGATTGGATGTAGTCCGAAAAAGAAACCCATTTGTTTCATATTATTGGTTCAATCTTCTATATTGTTATAAAGATTCATATAGTAGGAATTTAGAAATAGAAAATATCATCTATATGAATAACTAAAGCACTTTCTGTAACTGTCAAAATTTCGATATATTATATAAGAACATTTAATTCATTATTTACCTGCCCTTTGCAGTAAATATATACTGTATATATACTGTATATAGTGTACATATCATAAGTATTTATTTAGTAAGACTTTTTACTAAATTTAATTAGGAAATACTTGTTCAGAAATATTTACTTTACCGCAATTAATTTCATTTACAACACATCACTAATTATTTATCCTCATAACACTCTTTGCTGGTATTTGTAAATAACCCTTTCAGAGACTCCACAACTGTATGTATTAAATCCATCATTCAGGCGAGTTTAAAGCTCACTTCCCAGCACCTAGAGTCCAAGACTCGCAATAGATTTTCATTTGCAGCATTATGGAAGTCTGACTTACTCGAATAATTACACCTAAATTCGACTGAAGGAACATGAACACCAAATTTGATACATTTATTCCACTGAAACTGTCAGTATTGGTTGATGAACGAATTTTGTACAGAAATATCATGGATTCACTCTTAGAAATAGGACGTGGAAATCATCATCTAAATGTAGAACTTCAATGAATTATACCAAACCAATCTATACGATTTTTCATACTACAGAAGTAGTTAATTTCAATATAGTGTATAATATATCTCGAAATTGGATTATACAAATTCTTCTGTTTGAATCTGTCAATTAAGAAAAAGACAATGTAGTACAAAGATCCCTTTAGTTATAAAGGGCTAAAGCTATAAACAATTTATCATTTATTTAGTCGATATGGATGGAGTGCGTAATACTAACTGGGTCGTTTGACAATAAATTTTGCACATTAGAAAATTAATAAGAATGAGAAAAAGTCTTACAGTTGGAGTGAAGTGCTATTTTGTCAATAATATAACGATTCATATGGGTAATAACTGTAATACAGTAGTGGATAAAATATAAGGGTAGCCAAAATAAAGTTAGCTAACTCTTTAATTTCACAAAAAGTACAGAACACACATAATTGAAATTTGACACGTTTTTTCATATAGAGCATATATGTATTCCTATGAAAATTTAAAGCATTTGGACAAATATTATAGGAATAGTTATATATTTCACTTCAAACACTAAATTTTGCTCTGGTCAAAAGTTAAGGGTAACCATCATAAACTTCGAAATACTCCCGGATATTGGCAATAAACTCTATAATTTGTGGATAATTCTTTGTTTTATCACGTCAATACATCTTCTACAACAAAATTCTACAAATTGGGTATAATATGATGGAGTTATCCATCTTCTATTCATTCTCAAGAAATGTCCACAAGTTTTCCCTCTGATACAACCATCAATTATCGTTCCGAAAGATTTCTATTGCCACATGAAGGTCCTAAAGGATTGTGCAACATATTGTGGCTCAGTAAAAGCATTATGGAGTTTTTGATTCCAAACCGAAGAATGAGAAACTTCCCAAAACATTGCTGAGAGAAGATCATTCAAGTCTTCAAAGTAGCTTGCAAGGTTGTTTCAACACTTCTGGTCAAATTTTTCGTGAGATAGATTTCATGTCTGGTGGTACGGTCTTCCAGTCAACTTTTTTCTTCGACTTCAACATGTTGGTTAGCAATTATTTGTCCCTGCATCGAAGCATTCAATCTCAAAAAAGAAACGGAAAGTGTTACTTCTGTTTTGTCATGAGTATGTCGTTTGGTCGATTGATCAATGGTCGAAAGTACATTCCAGTGGTAAATAGAAGAAAAATAGAAATATTTGTTTTTTTATGGGAAAGTAGAAATTAAACGTAAAGTATGGTTAGCTCTGAACTGCGTCAAGAAAACGGTTAATTTTGGAGGAGGTACTGTGATGGTTTAGGGGGTCATTTTTTCTGCTGGACCTGTTCCCATTGTTCATCTACAAGGAGGAGTTATTGCAGAAGTATAAAACAGCTATTTCGTCAACATACAATCCTCTATCAACAAGCAGCTGAACCTCAACCACAAAGTTTCAAGCAGGACAACGTACCCTACTACTCAAATAAAAAAGTTACGACCCTATTAGAAGATGAAAAAATTACTCCAATGAGCTGGTCTTCACAGAGTCCTGACCTCAACCAAATTGAGATTGTTTGGACAATAATTGGAAACTGTACTCAGAGAAGAAACTCAGGAAATGTTGAAAAATTGTGAACATTTCTTGAGGATGAATAGAAGATGGATAACTCCTTCATATTGTGCCAAATTTGTAGAATTTTGTGGTAGAAGGTGTATTGAAGTGATATAGCAAAAAATTAATCAAAAATTGTTAAGTTAATTGCCAATATCTACGAATATTTCAAAGTTTATGATGGCTACCCTTAACTTTCGACGAGAGCAAAATTTTGTGTTTGAAGTGAAATATAGAACTATTCCTAGAATATTTGTCCAAATGCTTTGAAATTTCATACGATACATATGAGCTCTATATGAAAATATGTGCAAATTTCAATAATTTGTGTTTTGTACTTTTTATGAAATTAAAGATTTAGATAACTTGTTTTTGCCTACCCTTATATTTTGTCCACTACTGTATAGTGATGGTGTCTGGAAAACTGCTAGGCGGAAAACTGCCAAGCGGAAAACTGCCAGGCGGAAAACTGTGGAAGCGTAAAACTGCCATGCGGAAAACTGCCAGGCAGAAAACTGCCAGTCACTTAATGGGAATTTATGTATTTATTTACTCTTATTATTTAGTTTAAAACACATTTAAAGAACATTTTAATTAAAAAAACGGCGTCAGCCCTTCGTTAAGGGGTTAAGGGGACATTAATTTTTACAGTAATAAAAATATAGATATTGGATTACTTAATATCCAAATGAAAATTATATTTCAACAAAGCTACCTTATTAAACACACAGTAAACCAAAATTCAGTACACATAAGGAAGTAACAATTACCAATATATACTCATTTGCTACGTCACGTATATTTTAAAAAACATGTTAAGTTACGTATATAGTCCCTTGTTTTTAATTTCCTATATTAATGTCAGCAATATAACCTTCGGTTCAAGAGCAAACGTTAAACCCTGCGTACTGTTTTGTGATTAATAGCTAATTAGATATCCTTATAATTAATTAATCTTAAATTAATTAATTTAATTAATTAATCTTCAACATATACTGTATGTATGTTCAATATTTATTATATTTACATTTTTATGCTCCATGTCAATAGCACAACTCATTCATTTTTAAAATATTCCTTTATAAGTAACAAGTATAATAAATTAATGTACAATCCAATTCGATTTAGTGAAATTGTCAGAGATTTAGGTACTATTGGTAGGTAATAGCAGTTTAATAATCATAGATGTTGTGTTGCAAATTCTAAATATTTCACAAACATATATCGAAGTTGGTTTATAATGAGTACAAGCGAATATTAAGCTTGAAAATTAGACAGTGCGTTACGAACTGATAATTTAAAGATGCGTTGTGTAAACAAAGAAATTGTACTCTGTCCCTAATACTAATATTTCTTTGTTTCTTCTCTTAGTATTTTAAACCTTTTCTAAGAAAGATTTTAGTCTTTAATTTTTATATAATATTTCATTTATATCTTTAATATTTATATATTTACATATTTTTCTAATAAATTGTCTACATTTAACTATTATTTTTGTTTTGTATACTAAGCAAAAATGAATGTTCTTTAACTCCTTAACGTTGGGCGAACAACATTTTTATAAATTAAAATGTCATACTTTAAATTGCCAGTAAATGCCCGGCAGCTTTCCGCCTGGCAGTTTTCTGCTTCGGCAGTTTTCTGCCTGGCATTCTTCCGCCTGGCAGTTTTCCGTGTACCATAGTGATATATATTAAATAACAGGATAATAAATAACCATGAAAAATTTATTCTGCAAATAGAATGTTTCTGTTTCAAATATATTTAAATTCCAACAATAATAATTGTTGTATCCTGATAATTTCATATTCAGTGTTAATCGTCCAAATGCATTTTCAGGAAATAAATAATTTGTTATCACTCTTTCGGACTGAATTATCATGAATCAAAAATGATACCATATCTAGTAATCCTTTGAATTTGATATTTTATGTGTAGTATCTGTTTTTTAATTTCGAAAGAATTTGTTAGAATATCAGAAATAACCCAATCAAATTGTAAAACTTTTTAGATTTAATTACCAACACCGAGGAGTTTCGAATTACGATCAAAAATATAAAACTGATATTCTTGTTCAATTTTTTTTTTTAAATTGAAATTCCAAGCAGTTGCCATCAATTTCTAAAATGCCCATTTTTTAAAGTTTACGGCATATATAACTTGTTAATAACACGCTTCGATAGAGTCACTCTCGGTATCAAGTTTCCTCCTCTCCGATAGCGTTTGTGGAGATTCGAATTTAACTTTGAGAATTGAATCTCTTATTGAAACATTTCAGCTCACCATTTAAAACAAGTTTAGATTTCGACATATCAGTCCTGCAAGCAGTGTACAAACTTCGTGGACAAAACCTTCATGAGTAACTGTATAATCCTATACTGTTGTAGAACATGAATACTGCGAGCATACTATAATTATTATAATAGTATCTCCTTATTTTTTATTGATAATTATTATTGATTGGGAGAGTGAAATATTTTGAATTTAGTTCACAATGAAAAGTAATATTCATTTAAAAAAATTCCATAATTTTACATTATATTCTTCAACTAAAAAACGTTTCATTATTCATTTGTGTGAATTATAAGAGGTTCGAAAGATTTTAACCATATCATTTACTAGAACACAGGGAAATGAATGATCACTGATTAGATTATAACAGAAAGATGAAAATTATTAACATTTTTTAATCCACACATTTTATCCCTGATATCAAATATATAACAGTTTGCAATTAATTGCTTCATTAAATATCTCAAAGTTCTCATTGAATTTGGTAATAAAAATTGATGTTAACACGTTCACTGCGTATCTGGATATAGCTGGCATTTCTCTGTATATTAATGACAGTTATATTAATAAATCCATTAGTTGAAGAAGAATAATTGTATTAGTATTTATTAGCATTTTTAAAAATACAATAAAAATTTGCATTCGGTACACGGGTGTCCCGATACGCAACAGTGTAATCCCACATATGGCCCGAAACGCAGTGAACGTGTTAAAGTGTTTAAAGGTAATGTGGGCTACGAAGATCTGTTGGCGGGGTTACAAACTTATGATTTTTTTTTTTCTGTTTGAATTGGAATTTTGGCATCTTACTATTTGTGTGCTAGTGCCACTACAACCAAACAGATTGGAGCCCAAAGGGGACATGGGGGTATTTAAGATTTGGGTCATTATTTACGTTTTTGGCCAAATATCATGTTTTTTGTTCGCCAGGAAAATGTGAATTTTTCACCTATCTATGAATAGCAGTCAATAATTAGTGACAGTGTTCTAAAACCACAGCAGTTTTTAAATCCTTCAACTTTTCTAACTGAATGACAGAAAGATATCCCAAATTTTTACTTTTGTCTTTGCGTTATCACATTATTCTCTCAATCAAATAGTTGAAATGGTAGCCGTTAAATTGCTCGAAAACAATTGCTCGAAAGACAATTGCTCGAAAACAATTGCTCGAAAAACAATTGCTCGAATGAACAATTGCTCGAAAGAACAATTGCTCGAAAGACAATTGCTCGAAAAACAATTGCTCGAACGAACAATTGCTCGTATGAACAATTACTCCAATTATCAAATTGCTCGAATGAACAAAATTGCTCGAATTATAAAATTGCACAGTTTTCGATTTTATAAAAGTCAGTTATTCATGAAGTGGAGCTGCACCTACAAATCCTCTTTTCTTTTTTAGCAACTGATCATTAATCATTCTATAAATGATTTTAATTATTACTCATTCTGCATAACCTTTTTGTTTAGACCGTTTGTGTCATCTCGTATGTAACATGTGAATTGGAATCATGTGGTGAATCACTACGTTTCCTGTTCTTTTTATCATAAAACCCGAATACTTATTTATTACTAGCCTATCTGCATGTGGCACCTCAATAGGTGAAATAACTCGAAGTTATGGCAGAGTTTAAATAAATCTAAAAATTTTTCGGGTTTTATGATAAAAAAAAACATGAATAGTAGTGATTCTCCACATGATTCCAATTCACATGTTTCATACGAGATGACACAAACGGTCTAAAAAACGATTATGCAGAATGAGTAATAATTAAAATCATTTATTGAATGATTAATGATCAATTACTAAAAAGAAACAAGGATTGGTAGGTGCAGCTCCACTTCAAGAATAACTGATTTTTATAAAATCGAAAACTGTGCAATTTTATAATTCGAGCAATTTTGTTCATTCGAGCAATTTGATAATTCGAGCAATTGTTCATTCGAGCAATTGTTCGTTCGAACAATTGTTTTTCGAGAAATTGTCTTTCGAGCAATTGTTCTTTCGAGCAATTGTTCATTTGAGCAATTGTTTTTCGAGCAATTGTTTTCGAGCAATTGTCTTTCGAGCAATTGTTTTCGAGCAATTGTCTTTCGAGCAATTGTTTTCGAGCAATTTACCTAGAACCAAATAATTCTCTCTATTAAATGGTTAGACGTACTGTCCTGATGACACAATCCTCTCATTTGAAGTTCAAGTTTCGAAACGGTAAGCTGCTGTTGTCAGTTGGCGAACTTCCCTCAAACTGTTGGATATATCGTCAAAGTTCTTGAAAACAGCTGACTTAATTACGACGAGAATCTGAGAGGAGACAAATGAGCAATCATGTAAATGTAAATCAAGTAAAAAATTTAATAAAACGTACGTTCGTAGAGAATAACGGCAATTTTTATATTATATTTCACATGATTTTAAAAATTAAATTTTCAAATTAGATTCATCGTAATTTTTACATATTGTACATATGTATGTCACGCGCGATTGACTGAATAGATATCGCAGCCATAGATCGATAGCGCAACCAACGGTCGATAGCGACACCATCGGTCGATTGTTACGCGTTCGAACAATTAGATGAATAAACTAACAAAATCCATATCATTCAAACGCGTAACAATTGATTGATGGTAGTCCTGTAAGACGTTAAGCGTGTTACCGTCGCCGTTATCAGTCCGTTAAGGGCAAAGTGTATTCCCAGACTGTGGTAACCGTCTTACAAATATCTCTTATAGCAACATATCAAGGAGAATGAAAACCATAAGAGATACCAGATTATTTATTTCAAACACACTTAGAAACTATTCAATTTTTACTACGCTAAATTATACTAAACTATAATATTATTTTACAAAAGTAATGTAATGTTTGGATTGAAATATGTATAATTATTATCATTTTAAAAAACTCATTTAGTACTAAATTAAATAATGAAAATACAATACGTATTATTTTAATGAATATAAAAATAAATTAAAGAAATATTGATTGGAGGGGCATTTGGCCTATTTCTTAGAACGGCCAGAAACCGCTACAATCTTATTAAATGTAACAATTAGATGCATAAACTAACAAAATCCATATCATTCAAACGTGAAGCAATCAATTGATGGTTGCATTACTGAATATAACAATTTTTGTTTGTTCAAAAAATCAATATTTTGATAATAAATCAATTAATTAGGAAATGAAAGGAAAGAAATCCTATCATTCGAATGCATAGAAATCGATCGATAATTGCGCTATCGATCGATCTGCAATATATTGTGCTAATTGAATGTACAAACTAAAAAATCTTATCATTCGAAGGCGCAGCAATCGATGGATAGTTGCTCTACCAATTGATTGCTGCGCAAATTACTGGTCAGTAGATCGTGCTGATCGGTCGATATTGCAGATCAGATAACATGCCTGACATATATATTATACATGCACAATTTTTCTAAGTTAACCGTGCTTATATTTATAATGAAATATTTACTACAAAATAAAATTTGGTTCTAAAAAATTTAAACTAAACATCTATAAATACTCACTAAAGACACTTCACATTTACTTTAACTAAAGTTTCTGGTTGAGTCAGTTAAAAAAAACGATTGTTACAAGTTTCAATTTTGTTGACTCAGGTTAGTTTATTCATAATCTGGGCAAAAAGTACTACAAAAATTGACATCCTGGAATGTGAAATTGTTGAATATTCGAATGGATATCAATTTGAATCATTACCCCATTCAGTTATTGTTAACACAAATTAGCAGTTAAATGTGAAGCAGAAACATGTTTTAAATTGTGACATTAGTGTATTTACAATGAACTATTGTAGTTTATCGAAATTTTATATAAAGCAAATCTTATATTCGAACTCATTAGTCTAAATATTTCTTCAGACTAAAGTTTTACTCAGTTTCCTGTACTTTGAGTTAAAATTCACAAACTAAAGTTCCTCTTTGATAACCGAAATCAATCTGTAATTCAGACACAATTGATGGCTTTTGTGCAACTATTCGAACTTGAACTTTTCTCGCCATTCAAAACTGACGCCAGAAAAGTTTAGCAGTTAATTCAAAATAGGAATGGTTTTCAAGTTACCAGTCGACAAGATGCAATATTTTCAATAGAATATATTTCAAAGTTGAAGGATAATCTGATGATAAATAATAACAATATATTATTAATGTACTTTTAATCCTTGACTTTTTAAATGATGATTAGTATTATTTACTGCTCTGAAGCAAAACAGAATCATTTTATCATTGAAATTCTTGATTTGTTAGTATGAGACAATCGTAGTTTACAAAAAATAAAATTCTGTGGGGATATCTGAAAGAGAAAGTGGACAGAAGTCAGCCACAAAAGTTAGAAGAATTGAAGATGCGGATTCGGGAGGAAATCGATACAATACCCATTTCGATGTTCAGAAGAGCATCGGAACGGCATTGCATACTGATTTGATTATAACAATAAACAATTATGTAAGTAATGTATTACGGGGATCGTTTACCTGTCTTTTGCACTTTTTACCGATTTTTTTTACTTTATTTTCCCATTAAACATTCCAAAGAAAACCTACAAAAAGTTTCATTTTAGTGTGAAAACGATACGTCAGTGTGCAGGGGGGGGGGGTTAAATAATGGAGGGAGGTGGGGTTGAAAGATAGGTTGTTCCATGAATCCACAGTAACCCCAACCCCTGCTAAAATGAGCTTAGCCTCCCATTTTTGGTAGATGGCTTCGTCGTTGCCTTAAGAGACCTTTGAGTTTTCTGGCAGAGACGAAAAACTACCTTTTTTTATTTTATTTTTTTATTTTTTAATGGTTTTGAACTTTTTCGTTTGTTCACTCTAATATTTTTGTAACTTTTTTACTCGAATCTCCCCATGAAAAATCTATAGACTCAATGGAGGTAGGTCCTACAGAAAATTTTATTTATTTACTTATGGAAGCTATTCGTAGGGGGGGGGGGGAGTGATAAACAGGTTTTTTGCCGCCTCACGAGGGAGGAGAGCTCCAAAATGAAAAATTTACATGAGCAACTTTAAAAATTTGGAGCATTTTGTACTTTTAAATGCACTATTTTCAACTGGGACATTTTATATGCTCCTCCCTGTAAACTAAAAAAAGAGTAATTATAATTGTTCTTATTTATCAAATATTTTTCTATTGGTTACCACTTTGCTCTCGAAAATTTGATATTTTTTTCAGCAATTATGTGCCATCTGCTGTGTTGCTGGTCATACTCTCAAATAATTTTCAACCTAAACCTTTCCCAAACTGTTTTTTTAAATCAGGGAAATAAGAAGTATATGTCTCATTTGGAATTGAAAATTTTCCTGTTATTTCAGAATTATGACAGTTTAATATGTAAGTATAAAGAAACTACTCTTCAAAGCTTTCAAATCATAGCCATGGAATCCTCATAACTATTTTTCATTAATCCAAACTCAAACCATTTACTTGATATCAGATTTGAAGACCTTGCTTGCTCCTGTCTCTAAGATTGCTATTTGTGTATGCAGTATGGATATTCTGATTGTACTTTACGAGACACTTCATGATGAAATTTTATCGAGAGCGAGAAGCTTCACCGTCTCAATATTCAGTACTAACCGTGAAAGCAAGATTACGTACAAAAAATAAAGAGAACCCGAGAACCACACTGAATGAATGAATATTTATGTACTAAAAAATTATTTTTAAATCTAGTAGGAGATACTTTTCATAAACAGGATAAAAGTGTGTGATAAACTGATATTGAATGAAATTAATTGTTTATTAATCTTTCATAATAAGGGCATTAAACACTTCAGAAAAATAAATGTCTTAGCATTTTAAATGAACTAATGTATAACACATTCGGAAGTTAGTAGTTGTTTATAATTTTGTTTCTAAATAACAAACTTTGAAAACTATGAATATGCACAATTAATTAGATTTAAATGGCACTATCTTCATATATCATCAATGTATTTTCACAATTAATTTACTTGTGATTTATTAACGTATAGCATAAAAAGTATTAAGAACACTTTAGACAAATATCTGTTAAAAAACATACACAAAATTAATTTTTGAGAAAAGTGACCGAAATAATTTGAAGTATATTATAACTCTGGAGAAGAGAAAGTTTGAACGAGTCATTATTTTGGAATTTATTCAGCCGCTTACTTATACATGCACATTCTGGCTTATTTTGTGACCTCAGACAAGGGAGAATCTCCTTACCCTTTTCTTCTGCATTTTCACCATAAATGATTGAGATTACATTTTTTCTGAATACATATATTTTCTATAAATTTTCATTTCCAGTCTAAATTCAACAGTTACTTAAGATACAATTGAAATTATTCTTTTACTTGCATGTGTGAGTAATATTGATTACATTCATATCTTAACCCTTTACCTTATATTAGAATATTTGAAAATTAGAGATGGCAATATTTTGTATTTTATGGAGGTCCTTATATAGATCAAAAGGTAAAACAAATATGCATCAAATAATTAGAATAATGATAATATTTATATTCCTAATAACAGATTGCAACCCAATATATTTCATCACAATTTTAAATCATTTATTAAAATTCATAAAAGAAATGGTAAATCATCTATAACAATGCACCATTGACTAACGTTTTATTATTAATCATCGTGTCATTATTTGCTACTGTTGCAAGATTTTCCTAGTTTGGGGGGTCAACACACTTTTGAAAAAACTTTTTTTATTATTTGGACCGATCGTTCTGAAATTGGTAAGGTATATAGGGTGGAGCATTCTTTCCACTTTCTTCAGTTCGGTCTGGTATTAGTGAAAAAAAAGTTGCCATTTTATGGTAAAATAATGTTAAAAAAATCTTAGATCTTTAAACCAATAATTTATTCATGCGCCACACGAGACTTGAAAATTCGAAAAATATGACTTACCACCATTAAATTGTAATGGTTATTTTTTTTTCCTAAAAATGATTCGTAATGGATCAAATAAGATAGCTGAAAGTCCAATAGAATCCAGAAAAGAAATTATGAGGCTCTGCTACATCATCTTCATGCACCACAAATGTTTGAAAAATAGCGATTATTTTCCACTTTTCATTTTTCTACCCCAAACTTTATTTTTTGTTTTTATGTATTGTAATATGTAAATTACAATGTTATTTGGATATATAAAACAAAATTTCGAGTCTCAAAGTCATGGGATATTTTCTCCTTTCGCCACAATTATTAAGCTAATTATTAACAAATAAAGTATCAGAATTGAGTAATTATATAGGCAAATGACAGTACAGCTATCTCCTTATTCACTTGAAATTACTTAATCAATTTCAACTGATTAATAACAGAAGTCACAACGACAATGTGGCCGCACATCGAGTTCCACTCTAATCCAACTCATCCTCCCTAACATTGCTGAGGGACTTTAAAATTAATTTTGTAACCTACTATAAAAATCCTCCTTTGTTTTAAAATTTGGTGATCATTTTCAGTCCTCTATCCTCAAATCGATCAGCGGCAACGTTCCTCCTGACATACAACTTCTACGAATGTATTCGTCACTAGCTTAACCATTCGCTCGACTGCTTGTTTATGGGTTGGTAAGTTGGGTCTAAGGGAGTTGCCACGGGGCGAATTGCCACTGGGTGGATTGTCACTAGGGGAACTGCCCATGTGGGGGAATTGCCACTGGGTACGTGAATTTCCCAAATGCCCATGTGAGAGAATTGCCACTGGGTGAACTGCCCACGTAGGAGAATTGCCACTGGATGAACTGCCCATGTGGGTGAATTGCCACTGGATGAATTGACACTGGGGGAATTTTACTTGCCGATAATACCTGTACGTATGATACCAGTACGTGCGTAAGATACCTTAAACTGATAAACCCTTGAAAATGTACAGTGATAAAGATCCTTTCAATATGTCCTTATTCGACATTCGTGCTATCTCTGTCCATCATTTTCAGCTGCCCACGACAATTGGGCCCCAAAACAATTGAGCTCAGAAAAAAATTGGACAGAAGACACAATAAAGAAGTGTTACTTTTTTATTGCTAGGGCAGTGACAATATTATCTTTGAAATATGCTTTATTGTCTCTGAAAATATGTTTCGAATTTTTTAATTCGATTGATATACTTGATAAGCTATATATTAGTAAGCTACCCCTTAAGTCACATTTGGATGCTAATCTCATGTTTCGGTGTAATGAAAATCTTTGAAGTATTTAAATAAGTCGTATTAACTTAAATCATGTCATGTGGATCCATTTTTTCGTGACATTGAACAAAGAAAAATTTAATAGTTGTAGGAATAAAATGAAATTATGAGAATACATTTTGAAATACTGATTCATAAAACTCTTCTATATTGAACACTGAACAGTAAACAGGTTTCCAAAAATTCACATTAACTTTAATTCGACTTGTATGTTACAATAATTTCAGCAGGTTTTGGTGGACCACGGCCTTGTTTAAATACCAACATTCTTATTTTCTTTTGTTCCTCATCTAAAATAGCTACAATCCAAACGAAGTCTTCCCATCTCCCCATCTAGATCCCCCTGTTAACATCTAAATGTCTGTGTTTCCCTCGCTAAATTCCCTCCCCTTTATCTAATTGTCCTGTACTTTTTAAACACATATTTAAAGAATCTGCAACAAATTAAAAACTTAAATTTTACGGACAGATATTTCTCACAAATCAAATTGCTTCTTATTTTACTTCTCTAAAATTATCGAAAACAGCAAAAGTGTTTTTCTATTTCGAATCTGGGAAATTATTTTTTTATCAGCGTACCATTTTGGCACTTACGCTATTTCCGCCTCTGTCATCGGATGTACCGGGTTTTACGAGCGGGTTGGTATTAATTTTTGTGTGTATATAACAAAACGTTACAGAACAAATAGACAGTATCCCTGAAAGTTTGAAGTACATCGTAAAAATGAATGATTCTGAAGTATGAACGAACTAAAAAACATAATTTTTTTCACCTCCATATCGCTACATATTTCCTAAAGGAAATTGGATGACAACGTATTTTAGTCAATAGAGCTTAAAATTGAAATGAAGACTGAGGAGATGCTTGAAAAACGAATATTCGACTTAGGGTACGTCCACACTATACAAGCGGAGTAAAGCAGCGTGGAACAGAGTTTATTCTCATATTGACCTACAATATGCTATAAATATGTTTACATATCTATTTTGAAAAGCTTCTAAATAAAGTAGAGTTCTAATTGTGTGGAATCCTGTTTTGAATTGATGTAAAAATATTGTGTGTAAATTATAAAAAAAAAATTAGAAAAAAATGTTAAGGTTAGCGCCGGTGTATCAGGCAGAGTTGAGATCCAGGCGCATTTGAGATATTGGCACATGAGAGGCGGAGAGTTGATTGTGGGCGTGGCGTTATTGCTGCAGTATTAGGTGTGCCACGGTAGTGATAGCGTATGATTAACTCTTAATTATGTGTGTATGATAAAATCCGTGCTATAAATGATTTACACATTGTCACAATATAATGAAGGTTTCAAATTTTGACAGTGGGTACCCTACTAATGACTGAACTTTTAAAAGTTACTATCCGAATAGAAACGGAACATGTTTAACCTAATTGCAAAATAATACTCAGGGTTTCTCTATTAACAAGATAGTTCTTAAACGTATATTCATTTGAAACATTGAAACATATTTATTGAACATAAACATAAAATAACTTTTTTACATAAGTTCCAGCCCTTTTGAAGTTTTCATAAAAAAGCTTTTTGGGCAAATGATTTATTTTAAAACCATAGGTACATATCAGAATTATTTGTTTTACATACAAAAAGCATATTCATAGTAAGTGAACATAATACTTTTCAAATAAGAAAAGATTTTTAAGTATAAAATACAATCTACAATACAGATATAAATTACAGTACATATAGAGAAAAATATTACATGTAACCATCAATATAATGATTTCTCAGCATAGTCTTAAATTTAGCTAGAGTAGGGCAATTTTTAATGTCATATGGTTTTTCATTCCAAATTTTTGGTCCTATAAAGTTCAAAGATCATTGACATTGGGAAAGAGGCTGGAAAACAGGGACTGCAGAACCACGATTCCTTGTGTTATATAAGTGATTTGGATAATTAACTGATTAGTTGCATTCAACTTGAACATATGTATGCCAACATGATATTCAAACAAATCACAAAACTTCAATATACATGTCCCATAAAATAGTGAAGTTGTATGATCAAAATAACCACTATTTGTTATTATTCTAATTGCCCGTTTCTGCAAGAGAACAATGACATTAATATGCGTACAACTAGCATTTCCCCACGCTAATAAACAATATGTCAGATAAGGATAAAAAAGAGAATAATACAATGATTTCATAACAGACAAAGGAGTGAAACTGTGAATGCGATACAATATTCTAATAATTTTAGATAGCTTTGACGCTGTATAATTGATATGTTTGGAAAAGTTTAAGGGGACCGCCCCCAGGAAGGATGGCATAATTATTGAAAAAAAATTATTGTGTAAATAGTTGCTTTATAACCTTCTCATAGTGTGTGCAAAATATCAGAAGTCTCGTATAACTCTAACCCCCTGGGGAGAGGGAGAAAGGGAAAGGGGGGGGGGGGTAGAGAGTCAATATGTACTCTAAAAACCATCTCTCAGCAAATTATAATTCGTAATAATTAATTATCTCGCTATATCTGGTATCTAACCTACCCCTAGTTAACGCTTACACCAATGAATGCAAAGAAAGATGTCTCAGTTGTCCATAAACCTTCGAAGTGGATGGACGCTGCGTGTCAGATCATCAAACTTTTAAAGGAAATTCCTACTAATTCTGACTTCTACAAATCTTGCAATTCAAACCTCATTTTCTGGTTTTTAGTTGAAGATAGAGCATTGCGGTTTCTTGCATTCGGTACTCCATAATGATATCTACAATAAAATGGTCTTCGATTTTTGATTTTCGAATTTGTTGTAGAAAATTTTTTCCCTACAAAATTATTTTTTCAAAATTTTGGTTTACTTTCTATGAAAAAGTCAAAATTTAGAAAACCCATTCGAAAATCAAAAATTGAAGAAGATCATGTTGTAGATATCAGTAAGGAGAATCGAATGCAAAAAACCGCAATGCTCTAGCTTCAACCAAAAAAAAGACTAGGTTATTGAAAATGGTTCGAAATTTGTTCGAAATTCGAATAACTCATTTTCTATTAGTCTAATCGAAAAAATGTCAGGAACAAAAACGATAGATAATTCAATTTTATATATACATACAAAGTTTCAGAACCTTAACTTCAATAATAATTTTTTTTTCTAAATTTTGGGGGCGGTCCCCTTAAGTCGTTATCAATTTTTAGTCCTAAAAACATCAAGTCTCCAGTGAACCAAATACTCGAATCATTTAACCTAATTAAAGAAGGAGTTTCAACATCATTCAACCTGTTCGTCAATAACATAGAATAAGTTTTGTCAGTGTTCAAGGAGAGTCTATTTGAAAGAGTCCATCTATAGAGATCTTCAAGCACAGATCCAGCCTTCATTATCATATCAGAATAAGATGGGTCTCTCAATAATAAGGTGGTATCATCTGCAAAAAGAGTACTAGACATATTTATAGATAAGTTAGGAAGATCATTAACATATACAATAAACAATATTGGTCCTAAAACACTTCCCTGAGGTACGCCAACATTAACAGGAACACAGTTAGAAATGGATGAACCAACCCTGACATACATATATCTATCCGATAAATAACTCTGGAACCACCTCAAGGCCACACCCCGAACACCATAACGGTCTAATTTTCTTAATAGTACAGAGTGGTTAACCGTATCGAAAGCCTTACGGAAGTCAATAAAAATTGCAAGTCCATGATCTTTATCATTCAAAGAATTATACATAAAATTTATGAAGTTTAATATAGCACTAGAAGTATTTAACCCTCGCCTGAAACCAAATTGCTCAGCAGATAGATCAACAAATTTAGTGAGAAATGTTATCAGTTTACTACACATACATTTTTCAAAAATCTTACTAAGCAAAGGTAATATAGATATGGGTCGATAATCATTTAGGCTATCTACTGATCCTCCTTTATGGATAGGGACTACCTGTGCAACCTTCAGACAGTTTGGAAAAATACCTACACTTAAAGAATCATTAACAATTTTTAACAGTTTGAGAGAAATTAAAGAGAATACTTTCTTTAAAAAAATAACAGGAACACTATTAATACCGCATCTGGAATTTTTTAACTTTGCTGCTATTTTGCACACTTCATCCTCCATCACTGGTGAAATATATATAGAGTTCTCCAAATTTACTGACAGACTTTCCAAAGGATCAAGATCAGTAGGTGGCATTTGGCTATCCAAACTGGCAGCTGTTCCCGAGAAATACTCACAAAATGACTGAGCAATCTCTTCCTCATTCTATATTGTTCGACCATCCAATAATAACTTTTTAATTTGACATTTCCTATCAACGGATCCCATCAAATATTTTATATTTTTCCAAGTTTTCTTTATATTACTGAGACTGTTATTAAAGCAATTTAAATAATATTTGCACTTAGCATTTCTAACCAGATTAGTCACATTATTCCTGTACTGATTATAATATTCACTAGAAAGCCTACCAAGACGGCTCAACTTATAATATTTAGATTTATTTCTTATATGCACAAGCAGGTCATTAGTCAGCCATGGGTTTAATAGTCTCTTTTGAGTGACATACTTTACTTTTATTGGGAAACTTCAACAATAGAGTTCATTCAACTGTTCCTGAAAATGCCATAACTGGAGTGATACATCAGAGAATATATCAGGGTTAAAATTCCAGCTTCTAATCTTTTCAATAAACAGGCTCTCATTAGATTCAGAGAGATCACGGAAGGAAATCTTAATTTTTTTCGACATAGGTACGTGTTATGTACTGGGTTAACTAAGTTTAAGGCTTTAGCAACGGATAGAAATAACTAGAGGAAACCTTTTGGTTCTGAGTTTTAATTCACACTAACTATTATACAGTTATCGACAAGAGACATCAACTACTAATCAAACAAAATAGATACATAAATTATTAATACATATCACCTATTAAGGGAAGTTGCTATATAATTTATATATGCACAAGATGACAGTACGTTAATCATTTATTAACAATATTGTAGGTAAATGGTCAGTTACATCACTCATCACTATTCCACTCAAAACGGGATATAATCTGTTTATCCAAAATTGATCCAGTAGTGAGGAAGTATGATATTTGAAGTATGATATCATTTGAAGTATGATATCAAAAAACTGAACAAAATCAAGTTTTCTCCTCTTTGTTTTCCCTAAAACCAAGTGGAGAAAATGTATCCATGCATGAGATGACTGAAGGTCAGTTCACATCCAGTTGGAAATAAGAGAATTCATACTCATAAAGTGGGAAGAAAAATTTATATCAGTTTTGGAAATGAAAGCACCCCTCTTTGCATAACGACAAGCACTATGTTCCAGCTGATCTTATAATAGGTAGAATAGAATACCTAGTGCATACATAAGTAAAGAATATGATCTCCATAATAAGTTTTGCGTCTCCGTCATTTAGGGATATAGAATTAAAACATTGGCTTCATGCGAGTTGGATTAAGGGACTTATCATACATACAAAGGTGTTGCTTTTATTCATATTCCATACCACTATTATTGTGAAACTATTCCTAGAAATGTTTATTATTAAAGCAGGATAACATTATACTAAAGAATGAATATATGGAAGAAAAGAATTATATAAATGATGAATAGTTGAATACCTTATAATGCTTTGTAATTTAATTTTGTAGAATAGTGAGTTCGCTATGTTCTAAGAAGTTTTGTTCAAATTTCTATACTTAATTGACAGCTACACAAATATGCAATTTCTAAAGATAAAAATACATTCTTTAAACATGTTTTTCTTATTTAACCCTACTACGCCCAAGACATGCTTCAGGCCATTTTTTTTTTGACATATTAATATAGGAGGATAGTTAACCTTTTCAATTTAGAATATGCTAAAAAAAAATACTTTTCATTTCAATTTTTTTAAAGGTCAAATATCATTGGGAAAGAACTTTGGATTGGTTCAAAATCTCAAATCATTATGTGGCATTGCCTACATATAATTTTACGTTTCTTAGTGCTAGAATATGATTATATGGATTAAATATAGACATAATTTGATGTTTTTCCAATGTCCTCCCCAGAGGACGTTGGGCGTTAAAGGAGGGAAATGGAGGGTAGTCAGTATCTCAGGTTTCAATACAACACTAACTTATAATATTTTCCAGACTGGGAATTATGGTAAGGCCATAGCTAACGAAGCGGTTTGCTCACATAATTTTCAAAGACCAATCAAAACTTTTTATCGTGGTATCTGATAGGTATATTTAAAATACGGTGATAATGAAGAACGAAATTTGATATTTTATTTTATCTTCAAATTCTCTAGGTTTTCAGATCAGTTTTGGAAGATCATCAAAGTTTTGTCTCTCATTTAATTGTTATTGATATAATATAATTTACATTATACCTCAATATGGAAAATAATATTTAACTATTTTTTCTGATTTTTTTTCATATAATAGATAACTACAAAGTATCCATTGTAGTTTTTCACATATTATCATGTGAAGTTTCTCCATCTCTCTAAACAGTTTTATTTTTACTGCTCTACTTGTTTAAAGAAAAATGCAAGCCGAAGCTACCATTAGAAAAAATAACGACTAAACTTCAAACATGGAAGTTTTACATCTGTTCAGGTTTGCAAAATAACTTCTTGGAACTAAAATATAATTCCACATAGTAGCCAGTAGTAATTATTTGAAAAATGTATTAATATTTTATGCTCATTTATAAGGAAGGAGTAATTCAATTTCTCGATTACAAAAAAAGCATATCACAAGAACGCTTACATAAAGTACATTACCAATTCCTTAATGTCGATTAGATAAGCATTTGATTAACTATATTGCAATCCAAAATTCTATATATGACTACCGTAGCGAGGGCGTTAGTGTATGTCTTTTACTATAATAGTGAATGTTTTGTAAGTGAAAGTGAGGGAAGTTAAGCTGGTGGAAGTGTGAGTTGGGTAAGTGAAGGTTGGGAAATTGTGGATGGGGAAAGTTAAGGTGGGGCAAGTATGGGTGGAGAAAGTATATGTGGGGGAAGTGTAAAGCGGAAGTGTGAGTGAAGGGGTGGGGGGGGGGACTGTGCAGCATAAACATAACTTAGGTTAGAAATTATCAAATTAACTGTATGGTGTTATTCCCAGATTAAATTTAAGAGAGTGTCATCGATGATTTAGGAGCGTTTATGGCAGAGAGAATAAAACATCTACGAAACACCGATATATTGCCGATAAATTCTAATGGGCGATTGACTGTAGAGGATTATCGAAAGATATTCAACGAATCATGGTTGATTCTACTTCCTCGAATTAAAGAGGAGATTTCCTCGATGAATCTTCGGCGAGTTATGGAAGACTCAACTTCCCCGAATTACATCAGGCAGGTCATAGAAGTATTTTCGGCAAGTTATGGATACTCATCTTCCCTGAATTACAGCAGGCAGCTCATAGATGTATCTTCGGCAAGTTATGGAAGACTCATTTTCCCTGAATTACAGCAGGCAGCTCATAGATGTATCTTCGGCAAGTTATGGAAGACTCATTTTCCCTGAATTACAGCAGGTAGGTCAAAGATGTATCTTCGGCAAGTTATGGAAGACTCATCTTCCCTGAATTAAAGCAGGCAGCTCCTAGATGTATCTTCGGCAATTTATGGAAGACTCATCTTCTCCGAATTACAGTAGGCATGTCTTCGATGATCATCGACGCGTTATGATAGACTCATCGTCCCCTAATTATTACAGGATTGAAATTATACTAGACATGTCTTCGAGGAAGATCGCTGAGTTACGACAGACTCATTTCCCTCGAATCATAGCGGATATTTCTTCGATTATCTTCGGTGAATTGTATGAGTTATCATATATATTTAAAGGTGTCCTTGATTCTTAAATTGTAATTACAGAATATATTTAGATAATATACATATTTTCCATCATTTAGAATAAAAAAGAAAAGATACAAAAATAATAAAATATTCAATAATATTCATTCATAAGAACTTTAAAACCACGTGGGTTATCCATATTGAATAACTGTCAACCAAATCCTAATTCTGCCATGTCCAAGATGTCTCAGTGCATATGTCGCTGACTTCAGTTCTACATGAGACAACAGTTGCAGGTTCAAGTCCAGGACACACCACTTCATTTCTTTCTCCATTTCTTTCCATTTAATATGTATATAAAAATATGTAACATTAAACTAATCGATATCAAGTCAAATACCTTTCAAATGATAATTTTGATTTCGTTTAGCCCAATAATCAAATATATATATTCATGCATTAGAGAACTACCATGAATCGCTCTAAATGCAGGGAAGATTATAGATAGGCACCATGTATAAATCACCCATGAATCTGCTTTACAATCTTGCTTGAATTGCCAATAATATTGAGATGATTATGTGAATTGTTTTCGTTTGAATCTCCCATAAAACGGCTTAAAATCGAACTTGAATCATCATTGATTTAAGGATGGTTACAGTCAGTTAGGCATGTGCTTCTTCGATGAATCGACGATCATGCTGCCTTATTTTATACGTAAAATTTTGGACAAAACGGACCCTTCTTCGAATATTTATCGATGATTCATCGTTAATATGCCGATTCATGTTTAGGTACTCTTCGAATAATCGGCTATAAATCGGCCTTAAAAGTCAACTGGGTTTTCCCTCTGTAGGTTTGTCCGTCACAAAATACGTTAAATAGACACTGTGTCAATATCATCTCATATGATTAGTGTAATTCAAAGTAATGTCCCCAGTTGGATATTAATGTGTGATAATCTAAATACTATGATAAAAGAAGACGAGTCAGTAGATCAGTTCATCACAAAATGTGTTAAAAAGACTAAGACGTATTTCATAATTCTGTGGAATTTCCACGGGTGAAGTTAGGTCTTTTTATTTAATAAATTTTTCTTCCTGTTTCTTTTTATAAGCAATTTTTGATGACTAACTAAAATTTGAAAAAAAAATTCGGTATCAAACTGTAATAAGAAAAAATACGAGATTGAAATTTCAAAAAAGCCCGCTATAGATTTGTTAGAAATGTTACAAAAAAACTCTCTTTAGTTTTCCTAAATAGTGAAAATTCATCGACTTCTCGTCTTTTTAAGGTGGAAAATACATATTTTAATGAAATGCCAGAAACATAAAATAAAAAAGTAAATGTCATTTTTATGGCTGTGGATGAAGCTTGAATGAAAGTTGTTTGGGACATAGAAAAATTTGAAACATGAAAGTACACCTCCAAACATTCATTTTTCCAACAGAAAAATCGTGATTTTTGACCCTCACATGACCCTTGGTCGCCACCTGGGAGGGAGGGGGGATCTAGTGCTCATACCCTCACAAAAAGTTATGACATGAAAGCCCACTACCTAAAGACTTTTTACAGCAATAAAAATACAATCGATAATTTACATCGGAAACGAGATGTTTAATTGAGTGTTTCACATATATTATATCTATGCATTTAAAGAGTCAGTATTTTTAAGTACATATATTCAATTTTTAAACATATTATATTCCCTTTCAATAGTGATTCACTAATAATATTATATATTATATCCTAAAGTATCACAACCTCCTATAATCTGAAGACAAATATCGTGAGTTAGTCCTCATTGCAGAAGATTTAGAGTTCAAATCTCCAGATTTATTCGAATCTTGACCTATTTTTCTTCACCTCGGTTATTTGGATAAAACATAGGGCACGACTCGCACATATATTTCAGTGGAATATTACTAATAGATATTTTAGTCTTTTGTCTGTATTTCAGATCATGTTAAATATATTTCTCATATACTGATAGACTGAAAAAATATCCATTTGAATTCCCTGGCAACTTTGTGTCATTTGTGACCTTTTTTTGTTGTGATTTGAAATATGGAATAAAAATGGCAACAAATATATTTGTACTTTACGCTCACTGCATTCAGTAGATAGGAAAAATAATTTTATTATCATAGAAAATTTTTATTCAATCATGCAAGTATCCTCCTTTTATTGATCAAGATAACCAAGCATTTTCAATGACAGCAGAGTACGAACAATGAACACCTTTTCAATTTACAAGTCAGTAAGTGTGATATGCGTAATGTTCTCAACCTCATTAAACTTATGAGATGATTAATCTTAGTAGTATGGGTTATTTCAATTCTTTTAAATCCGAGGGAGAAAATGTTCTCTTAAAATTTGGAAAACGAATAATGAATATTAACTAATTTTGATACCACTACTAAAATGAATTAATCAACAGAAGCAACATTTTCACTGTCTACTCACTTAGTCTCTCCACTCGTATAATCCCTTGTTCTCTTTGCTCCGATTAAGCCCTTGTTCACTTTCTTCATCTAATTCCTTATTCTCCTTCCTCCACCTTTTCCCTTGCTATCTTACGCATAATTCATTGTTTTCTTTCCTCTTTCTAATCCTTTGTTCTCTCTATCGCTTAACCACGAGTATCATTTTATCGAGAACTAAAAGTATTTAAAATATTTCGATAAAATTTCCTCAATTCAAATTCTTTTTCTTCTTCTGACGAAATTATTGATATCCTTCTTAAAGTATTTAATTACGCTATCATTGAAATATTCGAAGGAAATATGTATTACTGAATAAGAATCCTTATGTAATCATATTAAATTCAACTTATTAAATACAAATTCTACTACTTTGCATTGCTCCTCTTATGAAGGTTGATAAATATAATTTGTTTCGAAGAAAACAAACTTTACAAATGAAAGTAAAATCCTCATAAATAGTTAATTTTACCCCACCCTGACAGCAGATTGCCCTATTCACTATTTGTTTTCTTGCAAAGTGACACTAATATTGAGTTGAAAAATTGGTTGTCGTATTCAAATGCCGAGTCACGTCGCTGTCGTAAAAGTCTCATCTTTTGTCGTAAAACTTATCTTGACAAATGACGTCAAATCTGAATGATTTTTTCTTAGGTCATGGACAACATGAATATGATGTAATATTTCACTTCATGTATTTTTCTCCATTTGAAAAATTTTCTGAAGCGAAACTAAAGGTGCGAAGAATTTACATATATCTTATATGTGTATATTCTCACTATGTATATACATTATACAAGTTGTGTGTTAATAAACATGTTATTATATATTAAATCAAAGGTAAAACTGTAATTCGTTCGCAGATGAAGAAAATAAACTTCAACCATAAAAATGGTTAAAAGTATTTTAAGTTGGACAAAGAAAATAGTCAAGCTTATGAAAAGTAAATATCGAATATTATACAGGGTGTCCTCGAAAAAAGTGTGCCCAACTTTATATTAGTATATTTCAAAAACTATTGTAGATACAAATTTTTCAACCATAATTTTGTTTGTAGAACCCGTATCCATCAACAGTTAATTTTCCATAAAGATTTATTCATTTTTGTGAATATTATAATGATTCTATTTACGGATGGTAAAATAGCTTTGCGTGAACTGACAGCAAACTGACAATGCAGTGAGTTCAAGAATAAAAAATATCGTTATTCGACCAAAATTCCACAATAAAACTTATTTATTTCCATGTTCCAACAGCTTTCAAAAACCAATCCTTCTGTAAAATATTGACGATCAGGAGAAATGTGTTTAAGTACAAAAAGGAAGGCACACATTTCAATATAAACCAGGGTCTATCAGGTCACAAGATATGAAAATAAAATCAATTTTGTTCAGCCACTGCTTTTTGGAAAATAGAAAGGGCTTTGTTTAGAAAAAATGGATGAAATCTCTCAAAATGTCCAATCAATCAAATTACTAAACATGATCTACAATGCCACCCTTAAAAATAAAAGTCTGGCACCAACTTCTTGAATCCGATTTTTCACGCCGTAGACAATTCGTCAACTGTTTCTTGCAACGACATGTTCGTTTTGTTGAAAATATTATTATGAGGGACAAAACTGTATTTTATACGAACGGAGGAGTGATAAATCTGAGCACTCAGCAATATGCTTCTCATGATATTGATCCAGATTATATTTTTGACTGACTTTATCAATGTGGAAATTAAAATCATCACTCTAACTTTCATTTTGTTAGGGTGGCTTGAACGACTCTTGTTAAAATTTAAACTTGTGCCTTCCTTTTAGCACTTAAACACATTTTTCCATAAGGTCAATATTCTTTTATATGGAATAGTTATATGTATGCTTTTAAAACCTGGAAGCAAAACTATATATATTCTTTATGTGTGAACTTACTTCATAGTCCGTTTTCTGACCGTTTGCGTAAAACCATTTTCACCCCCAATTAATATAATTGTTATAATATTAACAACAATTAATATATCTTTATGAACATTTAACTATAGATGGAGAAGAGTTCAAAGGACGAAACAATACCTAAAAGGAAACTGTATTTTCTGTAGTTTATAAAATATACTAATTTGAATTTGGGTACACTTTTTTTCTGCGACACCCTGTATTTTAAAAAATGGTGTCTTGATATGAATATTACCTCTCTAAAATTGAGTGAGCTCATTATAATGATTAATTATTTCTATACATACAGCTTGATGAATTTAAACATTTCATAATTCAGATCAAGTGTATTTTAAGGACCCCAAAATTTCAAACTATACCCCAAGTGTAGTTTAAGGACCCCAGTGTTAACCCAAGTGGAGTTTAAGGACCCCAGTGAATTTCTAATGTATCTATGCTAAGGCGTACTGCATGTCTTGACTGCAATCAAATCGAAATAATTCTTCTACACGGTGTTCAGAGCAACAAAAAAAAAATGGGCAGAGGAACATTCCAAACATAAATTCTACCTCTACTTGATGAAGATCCACTACCGGCCATTGAATGGATGAAGCAATGACAACTATCTAGTTAAAATGACAGCAATATTTGGAAATAACAACAAAATGTTACTCAATAAAAGGAAATCGTAACTAACTTATGAATATATAATAATAATTTTATGAAATAAAATTATCATAAGAAAAAAAGGATACTTTATCTCTAGTAACCTAGGGATACCACCACTCCTCATGAAAAAATATTAATAACTTTATTTTTAAACTGATTTGGAAGCTGTCTTTTCATGACTTTTACTTTTCAACATAAATACATACGATTATACAAAAAAGAAGGTGATAAATGGCAAAATACTCATATTATGAGCATTTATTCAAATATACAGGGTGTCTCGAAAAAAACGGAACAAAACTGTAAGTTAATATATTTCAAAAATTATTGAAGGCAAATGCATCTTTCTAGTCTCTTTTTCATTGTTAAACCCATCTCTATCCAAAATTAAATTTTCATCAAGTTTTATAAATTGTTGTTAATGTTATAAGGATTGTGAAAATGGATTTTGTACAAATAGTTTGTAAACCTAAGAAATATTTATTTCTTATCTTTGCTTTTATTTATTTTATTTTGAAATTTTAAATAGACAATTATTATTTGGCGTTTACCAATGGATGTGTAAATATTAAGTAAAAGTTTTTAAGAAGAGAAAATATTGAAAAGTCAATTTGTTAAGATTTTATAACAGTTTTAGTGAGGACTGGTGCGCACGGACCAGTCCCTAGGTTACTGAGCAAACTTTTAATGGCTAGGTTACTCGTGTTAAGAACCCCAAATTTTCAAACTATACCCCAAGTGTAGTTGAAGGACCCTAGATTGAGATGGCGTCCTTAAACTACACTTGTTCCCATAATTCTTCAAAATAGTCATTCATATTAACTTTTTCATATTTTTAATTTCTCAATAGTAACAATTTTCTCCACAATCTAATCTGCAGTCAACATAATCTATCGCTTTCAAACATCAATGATTATCGGTAATTATAATCCGATTACTTCCTAAATCATTATCTGTTGTTATTTGTGAAAATGACAAGAATTAATTTAGTAAAAGCGCGACACGCACAGAATCAAATATTCAAAATCATCTTTTGTAATAGTTATTTTAGTTATTAAATTTTTCTGCTTCGAAACTAACAATAATTTATAATATAGCTTCGTTAAATTTGTTATGTACCATCTCTGGGTTGTACAAAACTGACAAATTTCTACATTTCCACAATTTAGTAACTGGAATTAAACAGGAAAGGAAAGAGGACAAATAAATGGTATTTTAATTTAATAGAATAAATATAAAAGTACTCTGTTTAACCAATAGAATTTTCATGAGAATTATCAGAATATGGGGAAAAGTGCAGTTGGTCACGTTTCTGATAAAGAGTGACGGGCAAAAATAAAACACATGTGGGAAGACTTGTGTGTTAAAAATCAAAATGAATGAGAATATAAAGTCATAGGTAAGTGTTATACGGTTGAGAGACAAGCGCAAAACCGATAGTGATTAAATGAGTACCTTACAATGTTTTTGACTGTTTTATATTTTACACGTAGGGTGTTTTTTCCTAGAACCATTTCGTATGCAGCAATTCATACAAATTGACCTTTGCTCAGTTAATATTTGCTTGAATCACAATTTGGAATTCGAATAAATCATTTTAAATTGAGATGATGGAGTAGGAGACCGAGATGGGATTTAGGCCTCGTTGAATATCTGATCCAAACGAGAGAGTTGCATTCGAAGTATCCCACCAAATAAACTGAATATTTAAGAATTTTTTTTTTAAATATAGGTAGGAATTGTTTGAGCTGTATGGAGTATTTAACATTTCCCTCAAACTATTATAAGAAATTGAGGGAACTTCAAGCTTGGCAAAATTCCAGAAATGGCGACATCATTTTTGTCATTAATTCTCAGTTATTTATTGTGTTTGTGTCCGTAACAGACAAATTGTTGAGAGAAAGGGATATTAATTGGTCATCAGCGTCACAAAAATGGCACAGGTTTTTGTTCATTTAATCTGAATCGTAGCTTCCACTTGTTTCGGCTGAATTTTCTATTCCTTCAATTATATTAAATTATAAAATTTTAAAACGCAGTTAGTTAGCAATGTATGTCTCGCTAGGCGTGACATGTTTTTCTTAATGTTTAACGAAAGAGAAAAAACATAAAAAGAGTGCATCAATTATTAGTCCACTGTCACGTTCGTTTCTGTTCATAAACTTTGATTTATTGCTGTCCGTCAAACTTAGAATTATTTTTATAAAGAAAATAGGATTGAGTTCACAAGATAAGTAATGTTATAATTGAAGAAATGCTGTGGAATATTTGAATAATATGTAAGTCATTAACAATGTTACAAGAGTTAAAAATGTTAAATGTTTATATTTTAATCCATTGGTCAGTGTCTCATATATTACACCTAATATTTTTGATGGATGTATTATTTATGATGAAGATAAATATTTTGCATTGGTAATAATCAAAGAAACTGTGTAAATTCAACGGGTTTGAAAAAATAAAACCTAATATATTACTTTGTCATTTATCTATTCATTTTGTGCTATGTAAAGAGCTTTCACTGTTTAACTTGTATATAATATAAAGGATCTTCATTGTATATTAAGTTGTGATTTTTATGTAAAATGAGTTCTCGTGAAACATTTCTCATGTGACAGTTAATTCGTGGTACTGGTAAAAATATATCAAAATTTGTTTAATATACCATCAAGATTCACACATTCATTTAGAAAAAAATTTGCTAGTCACTTGACTCGCAAATATTTTTCTTGATTGACTCTACCTAAGTCATTCTGACTATGAATTTGGAATCAATGCGACTATTGTTTTTGAATAAAATACTAGGATGAGTCAAATTGACACACACTTTTGAGCCAGACTAACTGCAATCTCAAATTTTCAGTTAATTTGACTCTATTTTTTTCATTGCATAAACTATATGTAAACACTAACTTCACTATAAATTTCTTCAAGGTTAAATATGTCGATTGCAGAGTTGCTAACGTGTCAACAGAAATACTCTGTACGGTGTAAAAACTGACTGCTTAACTCGACAAGAAAAGCTCTTCTCATTGGTATTCGAATTGTGACTTCATCAGCTCTAAACTCCGCCGGTCACAAACTGAAAGGGAATGTCCGAATGTCAGGCGAATGTCATTAGTTGTGTTAGAATGATATTTGTGATTGTTGTTGAATGTGTATATTTGAATTGGTTAGAATTATTTTGTTTAAAATATTATCGTTGTTTGCATGGATTTGGTAGGTATAATGATTTTTTTTCACTAGGTACATGTTGTGGATAAGAATATTGTAGTAAATATTCACAAATGTATTCTTCTTTATATATATATAATTGTAAATGCTTATAATTCTCGTTATTTATTCTAAAATACTGTCTTATAGTAAAACAATTATTCAAAACGAATTCTTATAATAATTATTGTAGTTAATACATGAAGGAATTAATATTTCTCAATTGTAGATCATCTAATCCTAACAAGAATATATTTCAATACAATCAAGTCAATTTTCAAGATTAAAATAACCTGTCGTAAAAATAGAGGATTCAATAAAATGAGTTGAAAATTTACCTGGCTAGGATTACCATGATAGATGAAACGGTGTTAATATTTTTAGAACAGTTGGAGAAAGCCAGCCGGAAATAAAATTAGCTTTCATTCATTTTACGATATTTCACTTAATACTAAAAGAAACTTCAGATTGGTGGAAAGAATTTAAATATTTTATTAATTCTATCATGTATATGAGTTAAAAACCAAATTATCAGTGCAAAGTTTGGTAATAATTCTATAAGATATAATATAAAATTAATTTTCAGAGCTTGTTGCCGCCCTTTTTAGTGGTAGGTAATGGAGTCGACTGAACAAATTCGGTAAAAATTATCTTTTCTTTTTTCTTGCTTAAAAAGGATCTCTATTCTTTCACGTCCGTTATTTTTTGAGGGTAGGAGCACTTGAATAGTGACCGAAAGGTGGATTATGAACAGGTGCTCGTTAGAAATCATGACTTGTTTCCTGGTTCGAGAAGGAATATCAGGCAGTTCCTTTCTATTTTAATGCCCCAACTTTATGGGGGAAAGAAGCATTATAACAAACCCAATGGAGGGTCAAAAGGGGTCCAGTTAGTCTTATATTTTTTCGTCTAATAATTACATATTTATGTTTTTTGTCCAATTTATACGTTTTCAGCTCCCCTTTTGAATGTGAAATCAATTAATAAAATTGAAGTCAATATTTTTTTTACACTACTAGAAAACAAACGGCTGTTTTGAAGGATTTCTAATAAACTGATATGGAGAATTTTTTTTTTCTCCTAGTATTTTTACAGCTTGAAACCGAAAATTAATTTTTTAATGTTAGTTAGTCATCGAAAATCCCTTATCAAAAGAAAAAGAAAAAAACAACGGGGCATGAATAGAGAGATACATATACCTAGCAAATTTCAGAACAATCGGTCCAAAATAAAATAAAATTCTGAAAACGAGGCTGACTATAAGTGCATAGTGAGGGAATATAATAGTAACGGTTATCGAGTTAAGCTCCTACTTCGATTCGAACTATTTATTGTTTGAGTTTATATATAATATATAAAATAATATTCCATAATAATGCTAAACTGTTGTTGAATTATATAGTTATATATTAGGTGATTATAGGGATTAATTTGAATACATCGAACATACTGAGATACCGAGCCAGTAATCTATATATATAATACGCTACTACAGGTATGTGTGTATGTGTGTTACTTGGAGCAATATTACTCACAAACGGTTAGACCTAGAGACTTTCTGGAAACCTCCGGCATGGAATACATAGGGATTTAATTCAAATCGCTAAAAACATGGTAACATACGAAATAAATAAAAAAATAAAATTTACAATAATTGAATCGAAAAAATATCTACAATATGTAAAATTGGTCTACAAAAATGACAGCGTTAACCCTTTTTCGAAATTCGAATTATTTTTCAAGATATGACGAAAATTAGAAAATGAAAAATAAAATTCTACGCTGGTTATCATTTTTCCTCACGAAAATAAATGACATATTTTGCACGATTGAAAATATAATAATTAATTTTAATATTGATATTGACGGGTTGGAATATGAATAAATATTCGGAATAAATTATATACAAAATATTTATAATCAATTGGTAACGAATTTTAGTTATTTTACATAATTATATTAATTTATTTAATAAATTGAATATCAGCTGCTACCTAGGTATATATGTGAATTTTATTTCTTCTATTTCAAGTATTATGTCAATTTATAATAAATGTTTGGCAATTTTATCATTACGCTTTCTTCGTTATAAGAGAATTAAACTTTATATTATTTATGGGGATACATGAGATTGTCTTAAGACTTTTCAGTCGCATATTATCACTAATCTTTGGAAAGAATTTCCGAAAAACCTTCATTAGCAAGATAATGAAAACTAATTAATATTTATTTGGTTTCAGAATGTTTTTTTATAATCTAAAATTTTATACATTTGCATTAAATAATGTTTTAAATTTTTCGTTCGTTATTTAATTAATCCAGTAGCTTTCATTATTCACATTTGAAACCACTCAGAAGATGATAATCATAAAAAAAATGATGAAAAGAGTGGCAGCTAAGTTTAAAGATGGTAACGTAATTGGAACGGTTCCTGATTTATCCCCTGAAATGGGAGAGACTGTCAATGCATAAATGGTTGAATATATTCCTGCACTGCGAGACTTGATTATGCCACAACCGCGGATAATTGTTTGATTACAACTATTTATTCGGATGAGTATGTCCGGAAGACTATTTACACATTTACGTCCCTGTTCTGCATTTTATTGTATAGGAAACTTTTCCAGCAATTTTGAATAGAACTTCTTACAAAATAATCATTTCCATCGTATATTGATCAATTGCATAATGAAATGAAATGTAACATTTTAGCAGACTGCTATAAAATAAAACTTAGTAGCAGCTAAATTTTGGTGGAGCTGAAAATAATTATAGGATGACAATTGAAGACGTATTGACCCATTCTCTTGCGAAGACAGAAGTGCATCTACTAATACCACTAAACAATCATGTAGATACGATTTTTAGAAGAGATGCAGATGAATTTGCTACGAATTCTTTTTATTGAAACAAAGGTGGGTGATTCTGCCAGACTGTGTATGATTTTTAATAGACATATACATAGAATGTTATTTCTCAAGATTATTTATTTAAAGAAGGTTTGCTTCTTCTGGTAGGATGCCTTTAGAAAAAATCTCAAGATTAATATGAATAACACTTGCAACTGCTTTCAAATTGTTATTCGTCGTGGTGCGCCACAGATATTTTTGTATTATAATTATCAAAACCACAAAGAAAAGTATCAAAAGAAATATAATTGATTAAAACTCGGTTTCCAAATTCATATATGAGAGAATATACACTGAATTAAACAGAAATAAATCTTTTAGGAAAATTTAAGTTTTAAAATCTCCAATTTCCAACCTTCCAATTTCAGTTACTCTAGATACCTCAATAGAATAATGCTCGATGTTTTTCATAACTATTTTCTTGTGACATTTTACCAAAAAGACACGAGTAGACTTTCATCTTTGATTGAATTTTTGTAGCCTAAAATTCACCTGAAAAAGGCACTTACCTCTAACAAATATTTTATAATAGTAGTACTTTATATATTTATTATACTATTGAGGAAATTTTATATAATACATTTATAATTCCGTCATTTTTTGGGAATGAGTTACTAAAATTTAAAATAGATTGTTTTGGAGATGAATGCAGAGAGAGAGAGAGAGTTGACCCATTCGGTGAGTCTGAGTGAACGTTCGTGCTGACTACATTATTTATTCTAATCTCAGCACTGTAAACACATAAGGTGTCTGAGTCGCTCTGTATCTCTCTTATCTTCAGTGAACGTTTCCTAACTCTAGTTTTGGAATATAGTGTTGTGTCTAACCTGAGAAAAAATCGTGCTTATACCTAAAATTGTGCTAACAGTGGATGTAATTTTGTAATGCCACGTCCTAAAAAGAACTCATCGAATATGTCTGAAGAACCTGGTCACTCTATGTGATTTGTCATCTAAATTAGACACTATTCTACAGCAGATGGAGTCAATGGAAACTGAATAGGCTCGAGCAGTACGACTCTGAAAACAGAAAACTGAAACAAACTATTGTTACATTGGAAGACCGCATCGAGAGTCTGAAAAATGTTCTTCGTAGTAGCAATTTAATCTTATCTGGTCACTCTTTGGAGGTTATGCCTAAGGATGGAGACTGTCCTCAAGCAGTTTTCGACCTGTTTAAACGTAGTTTAAAATGTAAGCTGCGTGTTGATTATGTTAAAGCTGCATATCGGCTAGGTTCGAGACCTTTGAACCAAACCACTGACCGAAGAAACGTTATGCTGAAACTTCGAGAAACTGAGATAAAGAAGGATCTCCTATCTGCATGTAGGTCAGCGAAACCTGCTGATCTTTATGCCAATGACGATCTCACTCCATTGAAGAGTTCTATTCTCTATGGATTGAGACAAGCTCGCAAAAGGTTTCCGGAGAATGTAAATGCCTGCAATTCACGTGACGGAAAGGTTTACGTATCATTAAGCCACCTACTCCTACAGCTCGTCCTCAGAAAGTCTTCGTAAAGTGCCTACAGCGAATGAATGAACTGTGCAGTCAATCTTTTGGAGTTTCTGTCGAGGAGTTGATGAAAAAGAGTCCTAGGAAGTGACTCTCCAATGTGCTGTTCACTTATTTATGTATATGGAGTAACATATTTCGCTCTGTGTGATGTTCTAGAAGTTCTTGGTATGTAAGTGAAATCAGAAAGCTCACCACTGCTACCTGTCTGCTCACCACTTGTGATATCAACCACAGTATACCCAACTGTATTGCATTCGTGTATGGGATCTATTTATTATCATTATTCTCGTGATGGATGATAATTTATTTCAAGATTTTGATTCAGATATTAATCTAGCTAGTAACTTAGATATTTTGAATGAATCTAACTATTACTCTATTGACTATTTCAATCAGGTATTTTCTAATCAAAAAGATTGCTTCTCTATTTGTAATTACAATATACGTAGCTTTCAGAAAAACCAGGACCTATTTATTGCTTTTTTTACAGTCACTGGATATAGAATTTAAAATTATCGTGCTGACTGAAACTAGATTCACAGATGGAAATGAGATTAATTCTGATAGTTTCACTGGCTATCACAGTAGGCGTGCTCTTAGAGTAGGAGGCGGAGTTTCCTTGTATTGTGCTGATTTTTTGTCTTCTGAACAGCTTTCTCATCTCTCATTTGTTGGTGATGATATAGAGGTGTGTACTGTGTAGTAGTGTACTGTGAAGTGTCAATATTCCAAATGCTCAATAGTTATTGTCGCAATATATATACCACCTAATGGTTCAATAGATCGCTTTTGTGAGTACGTGTTGACTCTATTAAATGACCCTATTCTGATAAATCGTGAAGTAATCTTGACTGGAGACATTAATATCAATCTTATAGGCTACGAATCTTCTTATTATGGTATAAGAGACTTTGTTCATGATATGTTTTCGCTCGCTAAATTTTTCTTCACTTATCAATAAGCCAACTCGATTTCCGTGTGGCAACCAAATGGGAGTGCCATCTCTTCTTAACCATGTTTGGTATAATAGATTCAATGAAATAACGTCTGGTATATTACTATTTGAACATACTGATCATTTACCGGTATTCATGTTTATTAATGATTTGACATTTAATGAACAGGATTTAGTTAGAGTTACATTCCGTGACCATTCTGTTATTAATAAGTAAAGTTTTCTCTCTAAGTGTAGTAGACTCTCGTGGGACTCATTTACGGGCATTGTTAATAACGATACCTTAATTTTCAATAATGTTCTCAATAATTTATACTGTGTGTGTTTTCCTTCGAAAGTTAAATATATTACACAGAAGATATTAAGTAAACCATGGTTGTCTTCTGAAATTTTGGCTTCAATCAAATTAAAATCATTATATTACAAAAAATTAAAACAGAATCTTATTACTGAATCTTTTAATAAGAGATTTAAAAACAATCTTACTAATGAAATAAAGAGAGCTAAACAGAATCATGTTGCCGATGCATTTCATGGGTGCAAATCAAATGTCAAAGCAATATGGAAGCTCATTAATAACCTTCTTATGAATAATGTTAGAAAGAGAGTTATTACGTCATTAAAGATAGATGAGGAGCATGAGGGTGACACTCAGAGAATAGCTGATCATTTTAATAACTATTTCTGAAATGTAGCTTCTGTGCTTGATTCTAACATTCCTATTTCTATCCAAGATCCTGTTGATATTATAAACTATAACTCTTCAAATTCTCTCTTCCTCTCGCATGTGCCTCAGGAGGAAATTATTGTCATTACTAGTCATCTGAAAAATTCTGGTTATGGGCTTCATAAGATTCCAACTAGAATATTTAAATTGGCAATTTGTTTTTTATCATATCCTTTGTCAGTCATTGTAAGTAACTCTATTTCTAGTGGAATATTCCCTTACAGCTTAAAAAAGCAATTGTAATACTTGTGTTTAAGAATGGTTCTGAGTATGAAGTGACTAACAATCACCGATATCCATTTTGCCCCTGCTTAGCAAGATCATAGAAAAATGTGTTGCATCTCGATTGAGTGGTTACCTGACTAAATACAGAATTATAAATTCAAAGCAGTTTGGTTTTCAGAAATTTAAGAGTACTACGGATGGCATTTCGAATTTTGTTGAGAAGGTATATCATGACCTTGATAGTAAGAAATATATATTTGGAATTTTGATACTGTAAGCCATGTAATCTTATTGTGTAAACTTGCTAAGTATGGAATTCGTGGTGTGGCTTTGGAGTGGTTCCGTAGTTATCTTCATGGAGCGTAAAAATTGGTGATGTTGTGTCGAGTGATAGGGCAATATCATGTGGCGTACCTCAGGGAAGTGTCCTGGGACCTGTTTTATTTCTCTTATATATTAATGATATTAGTAACTGCACCAATGATGAACACTTATCCGTATACGCCGATGATACCACTATTAGCCTAAGTGATGCGAATCTCAATTCTTTGATGCTTAAAACTAATGAAAATTTATGTAAGCTGTTTCATTGGACAATTAGAAATAGGCTCTCACTAAATACTAGTAAGACATCTATACTATTCATCACTAATAGATTATATTGTAATGATCCTCCTCTGTTTCTGAAAATAGATGATAAAACAATTGCTTTTGAAGACTGCTTAAGCTTTTTGGGTGTGAAAATAGACTGTAAGTTAAAGTTTTCTAATCATATTCAATAGATTTGCAATAAAATTTCCAAGATTTCTGGCCTGTTTCATAGAGCTAATAAGTTTGTCCCTTTAAATTCTTTGGTGACTATGTATTATTCTCTTGTGTATCCTTACCTTTTCTATGGGATTCTGGTGTTGGGTGCTAGCTCTGATACGCATTTAAACCCTCTAATCAAGATCCATAAACGAATTAAAAGAAGCATAACTTCATCTGAATATAAAGCTCATGCTGACCACTTTTCTTTAAATGTGGGACACTTAGAGTCGAAGATATATACAAATTTGCACTTGGAGTTCATATGTTTAAGAATCATATTTCAGGTACAATAAATTATCCTAACCATAGTTATAGCACTAGATCGCGTAATAATGCATCTGTCTCGTATCAGCGGCTCACCCAGTGCCAGAAGTCTCTTCATTATAGTGAACCAAAATTGTGGAATGCGCTCCCCTCAGATTTGAAAAAATGGCTCAACTGTCAATTCATTTAAGAAAAATTACAGGGTGTTTTTACTCAGTAAATATGTCTCTTCACAGACGCACTAAATAATTTTAATAAATCATGCTTCTGTTTTCATTACTTTAGTACTGTTTGCTGATTGTTATTTGTGATACAACGCTAAACAGTTTAAATGTTGCCCGAAAAGTTCTTACGAACTAAGATGTGGGCTTGAATTTAGAAAATCTATATATATATATTTTTTACATATGTTATGTAGGATATTACTTTAGAATTTGTTTTACTCATTTTTTTTAATGTATGTAGGAAATGCTTTTCTTATGTAATTCTTGTATTTCTTTTATTCAATAAAGATTGTTATAATTATTAACATACTTAATTGACCCTTTGATATCTATTAATTTGCTAATTAACTAAATAACCATTTTGTAAATTACTTGTTATTCTGGGACAACTCATAGTCAGACCATTTACTAGCCGTATGATTTATATTTTAAAGACGTATACATCATATATATAAGAGAAATTAGACTTTATTTTTTCTCTCTATTTCAGAGTATTTAACCTCCCAGGCGGGATTAGGTTTTTCCATTCCTTGGAATCCCTTCAATCTAGACTGCTACCTAACTTATATGTATTACATTTAAAATTTGATATAATAATTATGATACAACAAATTCAATCATATTTACAGATATACATAATATTAGTTTGCATAACTTAGTTACCATTTAAAATATTCAAAAAATAAATGACGCATACATAAATCAAACAGCGAGTTATTCTGGCGGCTTTTCTTAAAATTTCAAATTGTACCTTCCTTTTTGTACTTAATCACATTTCTCCACATTGTCAATATTTGGTAAGAATAATAGTTTTATGAATACTGTTAAAACTGAAAATAAATCAGATTTATAGATGCGGATGTTTTTTAATAAAGATATTTTTGTTTTTTGAACTTAATTCTTCATTGTCCGTTTTCTAACCATTTGCGCAAGGCCATTTTCACTACCCTTTAATAAAACAGTTATTGTATTCACAAAAATGAATAAACCATAATGAAAATTAAACTGTGAAGGGAAGAGGTTCAATTAACAAAATGATACTTTGTACAAAACTTTAACTCAAATATTTGTTTAATATACGGATTTTTTTCGCCCTGTACATATTTGAGAGGAAAAATTCGAATCTAATGATTACATTCCAAGTTTAAACTGTTCTATCTTAATACAAACATTGGTACATTTCATTCAGTACAAAATTTATATTTTAACCGTACTAACATATTTACGTATGTACATTACTGTATGTTAAGAAATCATGATCTTGTGATTTACAATATATCAATTTTGATTCTAATTCAATACCTTTTTAAGTTACAATAAAGATTGTTTCATTTGTGATAGCAACCTCAACTATTAAAAATTTAAAAACTATTATGTTTCATTATAAGCTACACTCACTTGCGACTTTGAACCATCCTTCCCCCCACCAATATTACAATATTCATATGACTTGTCTTTCATTTGATTGTTTAAATCCGTAACTAATCAATGTATTATTGCTTCCAATCGGATATTTCTGACATAATAATAAAACAGAGTAGAAATAACTGTAAGTATTTATCTTACAAGGGAATATAATTCATATATTTGATTGTTTTTCTGTAAATTTTAAGAAAGCTATCCATAAACAGTAAGTTAGGTGGTAAATGGGGGCAGCCTGAAGATAAAAAGAATAATTACTAATTCATAAAATGAAGATATGATGTTCACGCGGATTAATCACCTATGTATTATACATTGAAATATAAATGAATAAACACATTATGAAAAATTAAAACAATTAGCTACATCGATCAGTTCAAAGCTTGAAATAGAAGAAATAAAACCGCCATATATAGGTAGCAGCTGATATTCCATTTATTTAAATTAATTAATATTATAATGTTAAATTTGTTATTACTTTATTAAACATATTTTATATATCATTTATTTCAAATATTTAATCATATTCCCACCTATCAATATCAATATTAAAATTAATTATTAAATTTTCAATCGTGCAAAATATGTCATTTATTTTCGTGAGGAAAAATGATAACCAGCGTAGAAATTTATTTTTCATTTTGTAATTTTCGTCATATCTTGAAAAATAATTCGATTTTCAAAAAACGGTTAACGCAGTCATCTTTGTCAACCATTTTTACATATTGTAGATATTTTTCCGATTCGATTAATGCAAATTTTATTTTTTCATTTATTTCGTATGTTACCATGTATTTCCCGATTTGAATTAAATCCCTATGTTATTCATTAAAACTTTAAATTCGAATAATTCAAAAACCCGTTCGAATTTCGTAAAACAAATCCATGGCGTTCTGTAGGACCATAGGCCGGAGGTTTCCAGAAAATTTCAGCCCATTCTGTTGGATAGTCTCTGAAAATATCCTGGAAAGTGTGTCGTATTAATTCCTATGTATCCCATTATAAATCAAGTGTTAATAATTCGAAAACCCGTTTGAATTTCGGAAAATCCTTTTAACACGTTAAATTCGACACGACTTTCTAAAAAGATGTAAATTTTCAAGTCTCTAGGTCTAACGGTTTGTGAGTAATATTGCTCCAAGTAATACACATACACACATACAGACAGCAACAAGAGCCGAAGATTTTGTCGGTCATTTCCGTAAAAATTTAATAACTAATCAAATAGCTCAACAACAACAAGAAGTACGCAGTTTATCATCAGCCTGTGATGAATATAGGTCTGCACTTGAATTGGCCTTATTTCCTCAAATAAAATACGAAGCAGTAATTATACTTATTAACCGGATTACAGTGGCATGTGATCTGTCTTGGCGAACAACTCATCTTAACAAGTTGGAGAGATTATACGGTGATACTGTATATTTGAAGGAAAACCGCCAGAGCGTCATTAATTTGTCTGCCATAGTTCTATCGGAAGATCAGAAGGATATTTTTAACTATGGCATGAACTGTCATCTTCGCTCTAAGTATGACTCTACACGAAAAAAGATTGAAGTTGAAAAACTCTACTCGCAGATAAAAAGTGAAAAAGATAAATCGACCATAGCAGTTGCGGATGATGAGACACTGCGTTGTGAATTGAAGACGTTTGGTTTAAGGACGATACAAGATTATAGAACAGACATACTCAACAAAGAACAATACGCCATGATAAAGGATATAAGAAATAATGAAGGTGTAGTTGTAAGAAAAGCTGACAAAAGCAATACATTTGTATTACTGAATTTAAATGATTACCTCCAAAAAATGAACTCCACGACACAGGACGAAAATAGATTTAAAAAGTTACAATCGGACAGCACTGACCAACTGAAGAGAAGTCTTAATGACTTAATCGACCTAGCCAACGCAGCAGCGGGAAGGAGAGTATTCGACAAATTAATCGGCCACTACAAACCAGGTTATTTATATGGAAACCCTAAAATACATAAATCAACTGAAAATCCACCCATGAGACCAATCATATATCAAATTGGAACACCATCATACAGCATTGCCCAAAAATTGAACTTCATCTTAAAAAATACATCCCTACAAAATATATGATAGAATCAACAGATGAATTTCTAAGCATAATCAGAGCATCCAACGCAACTGGACTCATGGCATCCCTTGATGTAGAGAGTCTATTTATCAATGAACCTGTTGAAACGACAATAGAAATAATTCTACAAAACGCATACCACCATCCATCTCTAACTCCGCCATCATTCCCGAAAAACATCATGAAAAACCTTCTTCTTACCTGCACTACCCAAACCCCTTTCCGACACGTCAATGGCGATATATACATGCAGATCGAAGGAGTCAGCATGGGTTCGCCTTTAGGCCCACTCATGGCAAACTTCTATATGGCCAACCTGGAGAACAACATACTACATAATCTTAACAGCAACCACAAACCTCTAATTTACTGCAGATATGTAGACGACATCTATCTACTTGTCCAACATGCCGGCATCCTCGACAACCTCAAATCAATATTCGAATCAAATTCCGTCCTCAACTTCACTTATGAAATAGAAACAAATAAAAAACTAACCTTCCTCGACGTCAATATCCTCAAAATCAACAATCGATTCCACACCTCAGTCTATATAAAACCTACCAACTCCGGATATCTAATTAATTTCAAAAGCATCGCCCCTGACAGATACAAAACTGGTGTAATAAAAACTATGATCCATCGAGCACACAAAATATCAAGCAGCAGAGAATCCTTCAACTCAGAAATAAACAGACTAAAACAATTATTTGTCAATAATAATTTCCCGTTGTCTGTCATCGACTCGCATTTAGAACGTTTCTTAGACCAGACTATAGCCCCACAAACCGAAATGTTACCACAAGATTCCATCCGCTTTTACTACATAAATCAAATGAGCAACCAATATAAGCAAGAAGAAAAGAATCTACGCAAAATAGTAACTGAACACATCAAACCAAAAAATGATAAAATAATTAACCTACTTATTTACTACAAAAACAGGAAACTCTCCCACCTTCTAATCAGGAATAACATCCACAAAGACCAAACCAATAGTCATGTGGTGTATAAGCACGTATGCGACCAGGAGGGGTGTCAACCCCCCCAATTCTACGTTGGTTATACAACCACAACCCTCAAACAACGTCTCTTGGCACATACACAAAGGGCAGCATCAAAGACCACAACCAAAATCTCCATAATAGAAAAATCAAGACCATAGACCTAACCAATTCTACAACCGTAATCCATCGATCAACAGACAGAAACGAACTCATCATAGCCGAAGCACTCATGATCAAATCTCAAAAACCTACCATCAATAACCAACGAGAAGGAGAGGTACGGATACTCCAAATATTTTAGTTCTTCATTATCATTTCTAATCCTTATATCTGTTTTTGTTTTCTCTCTCTCTCTACTTTATATATCTCAAATCTTCAATTAATATTTTAAAATTGCATAATTATATATTTACCTCTGGAACAATACCCATTTCATTTTTTAAAAAACATATGTATTAGACAGGATTTTCACCATCAAATCAATTGTTATTTATTTTTAGTTTTACTCCATAAACTCTCTAGGTGACGCATCATACTTAAATAACCTGCCAGCATCCACTAAACCTAGTTATTAATTCTGACCAAAAGATTCACTCAGTCTTACATTACCTCTTACCTTCACTTCCCGCATTAATGTTTTTATTTTCACTTTTCATTGTCCCATCAAATTTTAATTAGTGACATGCTAGTTTTCACATAATCATTTTGAAATATCAAACCAACATTATTTTTCCATAAAAATTCCATAATTCGTAACATTACATTCAATTTTTTTAACCAACAATCCTTTCCTTCTCTTGTTAAGTTATACATTTCTTTTTTCCCTTCTGTTTATGTTCATTTAGTCTAACCATCTCTATTACATCAGTCTAAGCATTTATATTTTATTTCTGTTCTTCTTAATTCCAGACTGTCTGTATATATTTTAAATACCTGAAGATGATAAAAGTCATGTATCGAAACGTTGTGAATTTTTTTATAATATTGTGTTTTAATCAATAAAAATAGTTTTATTTAATAATAAGATGGTAATCAAAAATTTAATTTCCTTCCGGCTGTCAAAATGCATACTGAAAATAATATCTCAAGAAAATTTAGTTATATACAGAAAACTCGAAAACAAAGTAAAAAATTATCTAAAGTAAAGGCTCATCTACTCTTCAATGGCTGCTAGGACAATTGCCACCCGCGGACAATTGCCACCCGCGGATAATTGCCACCCGCGGACAATTGCCACCCGCGGATAATTGCCACCCCCGGACAGTTGCCACCCGGACAATTGCCACCCCCGGACAATTGCCACCCAAATAATTGATATCAGGCCACTTAACTTTAAAAATGGTGATAAAATATGTATATTATTGTTGTACGATTAATTATCAATTATATTCATTATAAGATAAAAAAAAATATTATTCGGTTACTGAATGTGCTTTTCAAATCTTATATTTTTTGAATCTTATATTATTAAATACTTTATACCTCTTCTATAGAACGATTCAAAACTGTTTAATTCTCTTCGTCTATAACATTTTCAGGATTTAGGATTTTAAAAACATATCGTCACAACCCTAATTATATTTTCAGGATGCTTAACTTGTAAATTATATTACTGGGTGGTAATATAAATACCTATTGTTTTTCCTTTAGAAAATAATTATAAATAAAGACCTATTCCGGGCGAGATATTTTAATTCTATTAATGGAATATCGTCTGCTCAAGAAATTTGGTTTACTAATGACTTTATCACTGACATCAAAAAGGAAATTAAATACAAGGGACTTGAAGAAGCAGTCAGAAAGGAAAGTGGCTCCATGAACAAAGTCATCTACCACCGTGGGTGACAATGGTCATGGATGCAAAAAAGCTACTCTGTGAATGCAGTCATTCAAAAAGGAAAATATTAAATGTGTAATGAATTTTATTATTTTATAATGTATACAAATAATAATTAATCGTACACAAATAATATACATATTTCATCTCCATTTTTAAAGTTAAGTGGCCTGATAATAAATATTTGGGTGGCAATTGTCCGGAGGTGGCAATTGTCCGGGTGGCAACTGTCCGGGGGTGTCAATTGTCCGCGGGTGGCAATTGTCCGCGGGTGGCAATTGTCCGGTCACGCTTCAATGAGACATGCTTAATTAATAATTTGTTGCCAACTTATACATACACACAGATGTAGCGTATTATATATATAGACTAGTGGTTACCCGTGCAAATTGCACGGTTACGTGCATATATTACTATATATTTTTTTTATTCTATTATTTAAGTACATTACTTATCGTGTTTATTCATACACATTACATATCCCGTTTTCCATTACATTTCATAAGAATTAGGTACCAGTAAAGAGTAATTTTCCACCCCGTGACGTCATCAATTTGTGTAGAATACTGTCGTATATAGATCATACATTATTATATAAGATAGCTGTATAAAGAACTACATATTACAAATATTATTCAAATAATCATATTATGAAAAATAAAAACAATTAGCTACATCGATAAGTTTGATGCTCAGATACATTTTGTAGAAAGTTTTCCGATATATTTCTTTCTATTTTAGTTTTCCACCGTGTGATAAAACGCAACTGAAAATTTAAGGAAATTGCTGTAGAATTAATTTTCATTACGAATATCTCCTAAATAGAACATGAGTGAGTTTATAAGATCATGCAAATAACTCAAAGAATCATTTGTTCTGAATGAATTAAATAATTTATTGAAAAATTAAATGATCGAGATTTCCTTTGTATATATATATATTGAGATATATTATCGATGTTCATAATGTGTATCTTTTACATATTTTATGTTTAATAGTTTATCTTCTATATCTTTATATATATTTTAATTATATATAACTGTGTATCCATTTGGATTGTGCATTTAAATTTAGTAGTCATATATATTTTTAAAATATCTAGATCTATTGGTATTTTGTGGAAGCTGAGAGATTATCTACAATTGGAATGCATGTCTAAATTGTATAATAGTTTTGTTTTGACCTATTTAAGTTATTTTAACCTAGTGTGGGGCAGTACTAATTCTCGCTTTACCAACTCTTTGCTCCTACTTCAAAAGAAATGTTTGAGAATAATATATGCTCCAGATTTTTTAGCTCATACTGACCCATTATTTGTACAGAATAACAACTTGAATATAAAAGATCCCAGCTAACCATATCCTCTCTGTCCCACGTGGGACAGAGAGAGACGAGGGATTTCAGACGTCTGCAGACGTCTGAAATCCCACGGCTTTCCAACGTCTGAAATCCCACTCACGTCCCACGTCTTACACAAGCGGGATGTCCCTCGTCTGTCCCACGTCTTAAATCCCACTCACATCCCACTTCTTTCCCACGCGGGATGTCCCTCTCTGTCCCACGCGGGATATCCCTCTCTGTCCCACGTCTGTCCCACGTGGGATGTCCCTCTCTGTCCCACGCAGGATGTCCCTCTCTGTCCCACGCGGGATGTCCCTCTCTGTCCCACGTGGGATATCCCTCTCTGTCCCACGTCTGTCCCACGTGGGATGTCCCTCTCTGTCCCACGCGGGATATCCCTCTCTGTCCCACGCGGGATATCCCTCTCTGTCCCACGTCTGTCCCACGTGGGATGTCGCTCTCTGTCCCACGCGGGATGTCCCTCTCTGTCCCACGTCTGTCCCACGCGGGATGTCCCTCTCTGTCCCTCGTCTGTTTTACGCGGGAGAAAGTACGCGGGATATCCCTCTCTGTCCCACGTCTGTCCCACGCGGGATGTTCCTCTCTGTCCCACGCGGGATGTCCCTCTCTGTCCCACGTCTGTCCCACGTGGGATGTCCCTCTCTGTCCCACGCGGGATATCCCTCTCTGTCCCACGTCTGTCCCACGCGGGATGTCCCTCGTCTGTTTTACGCGGGAAAAAGTTATATCAAAAAGGTATATCTATCTCAAGCTTTATTTACGTATCATAACTAGGTAGGTATTCATAAACAGATGTAGGTATCTACCATCTAGGTAGGCATTGATGAATAATACTAGGTAGTAGGTAAGTAGGTACGGATTGATGAACACTACCTAGTAGGTATACTAGGTAGGTAGGTTTTGGTACTGGTAGGTATCTAGGTAGGTATTGTCAAACAGTTATAGGTAACTAGATAAGCATTGATAAACACTAGTAGATAACTAGGTAGACATTGACAAACAGTTGGAGGTAACTAGGTAGGTATTGATGAATACTAGTAGGTAACTAGGACCTAGATTGGTATTTATATACAGTTGTAGGCCACTAGGTAGGCAATGTTAAACACCAGTAGGTAACTAGGTAGGTATTGACAAACAGTAATGTAGGTAACTAAGTAGGTACTGATAAATACTACGTGATAGGTAAGTAGTGATAACCACCAGTAGGTACAGATTGGTGGTTATCACTTGTAGGTTACTAGGTAGTTATAAATAAACTCTAGTAAGTAACTAGATAGGTTTAAGGTAGTGATACCACCAGAAGGTAACTATAGGTAATATTAATTAACAGATATATGTAATTAGGTAGTTAATAACATTAATTAACATTATCAATACAAATATTAATAAATAACTTTATACACATTCTTATCATTTACATTAAAAAATAAAAGATATCAAAATGTAGAATATTAAATTATATTTATTTAAAATAATTTTAAGAAGCACGCAAGTTATCAAGTTGCATAAAGATCATTTTAATACTACTTCTACCATGTCCAGGATGGCTGAGTGGTAGCGACGCAGGCTTCAATAGTACATCACACTAGAGTCCTGAGTTCGATTCCCGAGATGACCACTACAATTCTTCTCCATTTCTTCCCATTTAATTTGTATATAACAATATGTAATATTAAAATGAATGATATACAGCCAAATGTACATATACACTATATGCAATATGGTAAGAAATTGCAATAATGATTAGTATGATCTTTTTTATTTCTTATACATATTTATATACCCCAATTAACCGAAGTAGTTTGAGCCAAAAGAGAGATATGTCCCCCTTGCAGAGGGGGACATCCACACTCTGTCCCACGTCTTGCAGAGGGGGACATCCGCACTCTGTCCTACGTCTTGCAGAGGGGGACATCCACACTCTGTCCCACGTCTTGCAGAGGGGGATATCCGCACTCTGTCCCACGTCTTGCAGAGGGGGACATTTGCACTCTGTCCCACGTCTTGCAGAGGGGGACATACGCACTCTGTCCCACGTCTTGCAGAGGGGGACATCCACACTCTGTCCCACGTCTTGCAGAGGGGGATATCCGCACTCTGTCCCACGTCTTGCAGAGGGGGACATCCGCACTCTGTCCCACGTCTTGCAGAGGGGGACATACGCACTCTGTCCCACGTCTTGCAGAGGGGGACATCCACACTCTGTCCCACGTCTTGCAGAGGGGGATATTCCCACTCTGTCCCACGTCTTGAATACTCACTCTGTCCCACGTGGGTCCCACGTCTTATATCCCTCTTCCCTCTATAGCGAGGGACATCCGCACTCTGTCCCACGAGGGTCCCACGTCTTGAATTCCTCTATAGCGAGGGACATCCACACTCTGTCCCGCGTGGGTCCCACGTCTTGATAACGGAGTGGGGCAAGACGTGGGACAGGTGTATGTCCCCCTCTGTCAGAGGGGGACAAGACGTGGGATCAGATGTCTTGCAGAGGGGGACCCCTGTGCAAATGAAGAGGGTTAGACGTCTGCAAGACGTCTGACGTCCCCCGCCCCACGTCTTGCCCTACGTCTTAAATCCCTCTATAGCGAGGGGTATCAGACGTCTTAAGACGGGGGACAAACAGCTTTTGGTTAGCTGGGCTAGACCTCCATTATTACTTGTTAAATATTTTCATCTATAAAACTAAATCAGTATTACCTGTAAATCCCCACAGTTATAATACGAGACATCGATCAGATCTTGTACCTCATAATAGAAGAGTAAATGTGATAATAAACCTTAAAAAGAATTATCTGAACAATTATTGTTAGAGTTAGACTTTTTTTGTATTCATTCACTTTTTCTTTTCGTATGTTTTGTATTCATTCACTTCTCCTTTTCTCATCTTTTGTATTCATTCACTTTTTCTTTTCTTATATTTTGTATTAATTCACTTCTTTTTTTTCTCATCTTTTGTATTCATTCACTTTTTCTTTTATTATATTTTGTATTCATTCACCTTTTCTTTTCTCTTCTGTTGTATTCTTTCACTTTTTCTTTTCTTATATTTTGTATTCATTCATTTTTCCTTTTCTCATATTTTGTATTCATTCACTATGAAGCGGAAAACTTGTGTTTTCTAATTTGTGTGCCATTTAATATAGAATAACTGATTTTGTCTTTTGCCCGAAAAGTTTACCTTATATAAGGGCTTGAGAAAGATAAAAAATATTGTATTATTATATTTTTTCTCAATAAATATAATCCATTATCCATTATCCGAAATTTCCTATATTGTGTGTATCAAGTATTTTATTCAAATTCAATCGAATATGTATACAATCTATATCATTTGTTATATTTAGTTTAATATTTTTCATATATGTTCTATTTTGTCATAAAAATTGGTTCCAATATATACGGTATTTTGTCTAGAAATGAAATTCATTGTTACAGTTTAGACAATAAAAAATACACTACATTTCTGCTCTCATTTACTTTCCAGAAGGAATAAATAAAGTGAATCATATAGAATTTGTACTTTTCACCAATATTTGCTGCATATTAGGGATAAAGATGATACATTGTGCAAATACTGCAAGATAACTGTAATTTGTCTGTATGACCGCACACATTTATTCTCCATTGCCCACATTATTCCTTAGTTTATACATGTATTTTTCTGATTATTGCAAGTCAAATTTTGAATTTTCATAAAAACATGTAAAATTTCAAACTTAGTGTAATAATTCATTTTGACATATTCAAAAAAAAATTATTTGATTCTTCACATTATTTATTAATATAAATTTTAACAAAAGGGCGTGAGAAAATCTGATCAGTTTTTTTATTTTTGTTATTGAAATTTGAGGGAGACATGACTGAAATTCAGAAAAATAAATTGTGTCCATATTTAACTTTCAGTGACATGCCAATAACTTTTCTATTGGTTGGCGAAACTGAGAGGTCTGAATAGTATGAAGAGTTGAGGTACCATCTTTCCATTTTTTCTAAATCTTACAGGGGTATAAAATAGGGTGGCAATAGTGAATTTCTAGAATTGATTAAATCGAATGGCCATTATTCCAATACTGTGTACTCATGAAAAAATGACACGTGCGAAATCCAGGGTCATTTGGACAATATTTAGAGGTGACTCAAGTCAATTGACATGTTACCCTTATAGACAAAAATCCAAATGTTCATATCATGCCAGTTTATTTTAAAATTTGCATAATGAGCAGGTATATTTGTACCTTGTACAAGTAATTGACTAATTTCTTTTTAACATAAAACTACAGAGTAAACTGTATAGTTTATATACTCTTACATCTATGGTTGGAATAAATAACCCAAAAACCCCCGTGAGAAAAACCTACCAGTGCCAAAAAAACCTGATAAAATTTCATTTAAACTAACATTACTCGAAGTCAAACTACCGAATCCAAAATACAATAGAAATAAAAAGAATGACGTAGTTTTAGCAAATCTTCTATTTATAGTATTTATTCATTGTTATTAATATAAGTTACATTGTTAATTTCTAATAATTTAATGTAAGCTATTGCGGGTTCTTTGTGTTATAAACATATTATATTATACAAAATTCATTGCTAACAATAAGCTATATAGTGTTCATCGCCAAGAGTAATTACTTTGTGCTATATTTTCAATTAATTATTTTCTTTGTGTTTAATTACCTAATAAAGTTCATCTATTTAACAGACTAGAGTTTCCATAAATCAATTTTCCAATCAAGTGGCCACTGGGGTTAGGTCTTAGAATCCAAAATAGGACCTTATAGGCAAAATTATGAATGGGTTATTTCTTCCTGCCCACCCTCTCTTTCTTTTGCACCGAGGGTTTTTGACGGGGATTTTGAAATTTGACCCTCGCACCTCTTCCAACCATTGTTGTGAGAATGTATACTATTAATAATTTAGTATTTTTTTCTTACAGTGTACAAAACTTTCTCAACATGTAAATTATAAAATAAACTGGCATATTGTGAATACTTTTTTTCTATAAGGATAAAACTTCAATTGACTTGAGTCACTTATAAATATTGTCTAAATGACGCAGGATTTCGCCAATATCATTTTTCATGGGTACACAGTTTTGGACTAATGGTCATCTGAAAATAAAAGAAATGACTTTTATTTATTCTAAACTATTGAAAATGCACGACCTAAAAAATAACCTATATTCAATCTGACTGTTATTTCAAACAATTATTACTCAATAAAAAAGATTTTTTGCTTGAATAAGCGCTCGAGAAACGTCTTTGAATATTCTAGGTCAATACAAAAACCGCACACAAACTACAAATTCCAAATTGTGATAAGCACGAAATTGCATGAAAAATTTTGAAAACTACACTAAGAAAGATGGATATTCTTTGAAATTTTACAATATTCAAATTCTTTCAGTTTATTACAACAGAGGGAAAATTTTCCTGCATTGATAAAGAAGATATTTTTGCAGCAGAGTTTGAATTCTTTCGCGATTTGAATTTTTTTACTAAACTCATTTTTAACTTTTAAATAACTGTATAATTTTGTATGTTTTCCACTTTTCAATTGCATGCAATGACCTATAACTACATACAGCCGACAATCTTTGTGTGTAAATTACGAATGCTGACTTATAGAATCCTTCTCCTTGAATATACCCGAGGATAAACTTATTAAACATATATTTTGAGGATAACCTCTGAAATATAATTTACCGTCTGTTTATAGCAAATGCAAAGAAATCTAATAATACACATTACACAAACTTTGATATTTGTATTAGAGCTCTTGAAAAAAGTTTTCAATAGAATCTATAAAAGGGTGCTAGGACGTTTCGCACCCGGACGTTTTGTCACCGAATGTTTCGTTACCGGACGTTTCACTACTAGGACGTTTAATCATAATAGGACGTTTTAATTATACATTTCATTTTTGTATGATATTTCATTACTAAAACGTTTCGTAGCTAGGACTCGTCGTTACAAGATTTTTCGTTCCCATACGAATGTTTTTTTTTTCATTTGAAATGAGTTGCAGACTATAACTTAAAATAATCAATAAATATTGATTTGATTATGTATTTATTTTTTTCTCTCTTCTGAACCAATAACGGGAAATGTTCGATCATATTACAATATGGGATATATTAATAAACATAAAAATATATTCGGTTTTCTTATATCATCGAAAAACTATTTTCAATATGATATTTTTATTCATAATATTTTCATTTGGCAACTTGTTACCCTATGGTAATTAGATTTTCACCCGATAGCTAAAAAAAATTTTCGTTGATATCAAAAACAAGAGATTTTCAATATTTAGGTAGAAAGCTTTTCGGACTGAACAACATTTACCATCATTTAAGGAAAAAATATAAGATAAGAGTTATTTAACTAGCCATTATTTTGAGTGGTATCCATTATACATTACAGTTCAAACTAATTATATTGTGGAATGTCTTCCATAATTGGAAGTTACTGGCAATGAATTAAATAATTAGAAAGATACTCGCACTATATAGACAGAAATATCGACATAGAAAAAGAAGGTGACGTCACTTAATATACGATTTCAAGGTACTTTGAGTCTATATCTAACTAGTCAGGTATAATGCCTATTCAATGCAGTGCATTTGAATGTTCTCAAAAACAAAGTAAACAGTCTAGTATGAAAATACGTATAATTATTAATTTTGTTAAAAATTGTATTTGTATCATGGAAATTCACCATGTTCATTTTTTTAAACGCTACTTGCAGTTTTTGAGGATAGCGCTAGGGTTATGCTCTTCAATTGTGATGTCATAGACTTTTGTTAAGTAGGCTCGTAAACTTCATTTACTATCACCTCTTCATTTTCCTCTTACATTCGTGAGTGCAGTCTTCGCATTGCTTGTGACCCTTTTCGTCACATTCCTTGATAAGTGACTGTATTCACGGAGTAGCTTTTCTGCAACCATGAGAATCGTCACCGAATGGTCACTGGTGGTAGGTGACTTTGTTCATATAGCAGCTTCCCGGTCTGTCTACCTTCTTCTTAGTCCTCTGTACTTATTTTCCTTTTGACGTCCAAATACAGCTATTAGCTACTTTATTCTATACAGTTTCCTTTTTTTATTCATTTCGTTAATTTGAATAAATAATGAACCAGGATATAAAGTTAGTGATTTATGATTTTCAATTATTTCTTAATTCAAAAAATCCGCCGACAAATATAGATTATATATATTTCACAGTATCGATTTTATCGTGATAAATAGTTCATATACTTATATTTTTATATTAGAATTTACTCTCTATAGTTCTTCAATGTCAATCATTGTTGGAGAATACCCAATCGATCGTAGTCGACACAAATCCAATTATTATTGAATATCATCTGAGCTAAATTCAATAAATGATTTCAGTAATGGGTAAACATATTTATATATTAACATTTACGATGTATTTAATTTTATATTTGAAGTGAAAAAGTTATTTCATGATGATCTATAACCAAATATTTTCGATGCAAGTATCTGTATACCAAGTGACGTCTTGAGTCGCGCGCGTAACGTCACACTCTCGCGCCATTTTTTAAGTGAGAGTATCCTTCTAACTATTTAATGCATGGTACTGGCATTTAAATTTCACAAAATAAGGTGTATTTCTGATTTATAATAGTTTATTAAATAATAAATAGTACAAGGGACTGGAAGAAACAGTCATAATGGAGATTGGCTCAATAAGCAAATTCATCTACCATAAGCTTTTTTAATCAAAGAAATTAAGTAATGAGTGTTAGTTTTATACCTCTGATTATGAATAATATATAATCAGACAATTAACAGACGAATAAAACATATGCATGTTAAACCTTATAATTTTCAGTATACGACGTAGAATTGGTCATTATAACAGAATTTTCAGTATAAATTTAAAATATATGGGATTGGCATAACTTTTTAATGCATGGGATTTGTAAAATTTCTGGTCTGCAACCTAATTCCAATAAAAACAATTATTCATCCGAGAACGAAAAATCTGGAAATGAAAACTCTTAGTAATGAAACATTCTAGTAACAAAACCCTTTAGTAACGATAAGTCATAGTAACGAAACGTCAGGTAACAAGACGTTAGTTTGATGGTAGTGTATCTCTACTCCAATCAACCAGGACACACCACTCATCCTCGTATAATAGTCCCATCCGTTATCAAATTGAACAAATGTAGATTGCTCTTGATTAAACTAGTTTAAATCAATTCATGGAAGAGTCAAAACTGATAATATATTTCCTCGATAATTATCAGCGTGTCCTAGTAAACATAGAATACAACACCCTGGGGATCAGGAATATATAAACCATGAGATGTTGAAATATAAATCACTAAACCTGATAGGCATTAGAAACATAATGGGGTAATATATGGTAATTTTCAGGAACAAATTTAAACTAGGTTTTGATTTGGAAAAAGTCTCAGAATTATTAAAAATTTTTAATATAAAATGTAGTATATGTTCACTGTTCAGGCCAAAATATTTTATAATCATTGACAAAACGATGAATAATTTTTTATGATTCTATTATTCATGATATAAAATAAAATTCTTTCAATAAATTGTACGTGGATTCTGACCTAAAGATCATTGGACTGTACGTTACATTTGACATCGTGAATTGTAATGTATATAGCATGTGACTATTGCTGTTCAGTTCTTCAACTCTTCGTGATAATGGCGTCATAAGCAGTCTCACAATGACATGCTTATTTGCTCTCTCCATATGAATTGTTCGCTCAATTATATGAAGAAATTGTTACGTGAAATATTTCTGCAATTGCAGAAGCACAATGGCTATACAGGAGAAACCAACTGAATTATGAATGAAATCATGGAAAGTATTTCCAATGTACAATCTTTGAGAATGTTGAGAATGTTCTCGTATTGAGAATGTTGAAAAACACAGTAGGGTCGGACGGAGTATAAATGCGCATAATCCCGCAAACTCTGTATTTACTCTAAAAACAAAATTTACTAGAAAAACTCTTTTTCTCGTGATGAAATGGTCATGAATGAGGATGGTTCTCAACCAGTTTCGAATTAATACCAAAGTAAATGAAATACTTATAGACAATTTTTCGTGTGCAACTTTTAGTGATCGGGGTATCACTGCGCACTTGAAAGGGCATTACTGCGCTTTGCATAAATATGCATTTATCTGCCCCACCCAAATCCCTCCTCTTCCCATTTTATTACTCCTTCTACCTTTTGTCTAAAACTCCGTCAATACCATCTGAATATCTATCTCCTCTTATCTAAATCCCCCTCTCTTCTCATCTAAAACCACCTCTCCTCCCTTCTAAATTGCCCTTTCCTCCCATCGAAATCTCCCTCTCTTCCCATCTAAATTCACCTCTTCTCCATCTAAATTTTCTCTCTCGCTATTTATCTCCTATCCCCCCCCCCCTTCCCCCATCCAAATCCCCCAATTACCGTGTGTTTCCCACTCTAAATCCCCTCTCCCCAATATAATTGTCCCATACCTTTTAAACACATATTTAATGAATCTACAACCAATTTAACACTTAAATTTTACGTAATTACTTAACTACTTTTATCAAGAAATAGAATTCGATCGTAGGTTTATTGTTAATCAACCTTCAATTCAATAACCTCTCACTCAACCTATAAATACCCCCTCTCCCTATCTCAATACCCCCCACATCAAGTAGGATAGCTACTACGATCGTAAGTATGCTGTTAATCAATTATATGATTAAATAACACCTTATTCAATATTTATGCCTTTATTGAGAGCTAAAAACCTATTATTTTGAATTTATTTACATACAAATATTTTGTTATTAATGATGCGCAGTGATACCCCTCTACCTCTAAATTATCTGGGGTATCACTGCACACGGTTGTGGCGAGAAAACCGTTGAAACTGAAAAGTTGAAAATTTGACATAATTTAACTGTTAATGTTTGTGGTAACATGTTAAAACAATGTGAATATATATATCTCGGTTCTAGAGTTATTGGAGAGTTTGCTGGAATTAAAAATCACCAGCGCAAACTTTTTTCAGATCGTTTTGAGAGCCCCACATACAACACGACTTAGCTCTAGAAATATTCATAGGATAATGGTGCGTCATGATGTTTATGGGAGAAAAGAGGATGTTTGAAATGATGGTTTAATCAGATTTAGGCTAAAACATGTGGTTTTAAATTTATAAGAAGTGCAGAGTGATACCCCATAAAAATGGTATGCGTAGTGATACCCCGTCCGACCTATTAGTTGAGGAAATTGGAAAATGCAGATGTGAAATTATTGTGTTAAATCATAGAAAATGTAAATGTGCTATTTTCGCAATATGCAAATTTCAAACGGATTGGATGAGTTTCATGTTTTATTAATTTGGTATTTTGCATAATATCTGGGAAACTTCCACGAATGATTACGCACATTTATGTATATACATTTTTATGTAGTATTCTGTTCAATTTGTTTTATATAACCAGAACTCAACTTAACAGTAAAATAAAAAAAAGCATTATATAAATTGTATGCAAATCACGTTATATGAGTGCATTTCCTGTTTCTTATTTTTATTTATAGGCTATATGCAAATTATGTACAATGAGTGTGTTTTCCTAATTTCTAAATCTCGAGTATAAATTGCTAACTTAATATTTTCAACTGTGAAGTTTCTCCTCTTTGTATTCCCATGAGGTTGAAAGAAGCGCTGAAAAATATTTATTTGTCCGTTTCATCCTAGTAATGTGGTTGTGTAGATGGTACGAATACATTCGAATACGAAATAATCAAATTGAGAGCTTCAAATATATAGATTCAATTATCTTAACAATCTTTTGGTAATAAATATTACAAACGAATAAGTATTTATTGTCATTTTTTATTTCTTACAGTTAAATATTGTATTTGACTATATTCTTTATCTATTCTAATCACGAGAAGCTGAGAAATAGTATATGAAATTTATAAAATGATGAGAAGAATATCATATGTAATTGATATATGCCTTCAAAATACATTACTGTTCACAGGTTTTTAAATTTGTAATGCATTTATAAAAAAATCAGAATAACAGTAAAGTAGAATCATTTTTTCTCCGGTAAGATATAAATATTGTTTCAATTATCAACAAAATTGTGACTGCAATACATCGAATGACAAAGTTTAGTTATAACTAAGAATTCAGAAGTGAGAGACCGTCCTTCGCAGTAATTTAAGAGTCAGTTAAGAACCACAAAGATAGACTACAGGTACGTGTGGTCAATGATTTCACTTTTTTTATTATTCAGCTTTCAATTCTTGCTTATTTGTGATTGGTTACAAACAATAACCATTTACCGTTTAGTAACTCATTATTACCACATAAATTATAATAGCAAATATTGAAAAAAAAATCAAACAAAATGTTAAATTTTTACCCAGAACATCATTAATTTATACATTTTTTTCTAATTTAATTTATATATATGGAAAGAAGGTAAATGTATACATATAAGTGACACAAAGTTTCATTTACATAACCAGCAGAATATTAGAAAAATCAGTTTTTGCCAAACTCATTAATTAAATAATTCATTTTAATGCCTATTTTAACTTTTTCAGTGGAACCAACCCACTTTTCCATGAATTTTTTTTTCTGAAAAGTGTGATTCTTTATCTGAAATCTCATCCAATCCTTCCAAAATCTAAAACCTGATTCTGTGAAATAAGCCTCCAAATATCTCCATTAAAAATATGCAAAGGAATATAGTCGGTAATTTGACTACCATGTGCAGTAACGTAGAAATATTTAAATGAAAAATATCTCACAACACAAAAGAAATTCATTGAACCTGACATAATTTGGTCTAACCAGAGAATTATAATTGAATTACTTTATTCCATTATCTCCTGGAATTAAAACATTTTGGGATTTGATCTGCTAGGAGGTTATCTTATTCGTAATTAGGAAACAAAATGAGCTTAAGCGTGTCTTATAATAAATACTATAAGATTAATTATTTGTTATGCATTTTATCAATTGGTTATGCATGGGAAAATTCCATCAAATTGAGTATAATTAATGTAGTGTGATAAATTTATTAGTTATTTATGGCTGGGAAAGGTATGTAACATTTGAAAGTATAATATATGTAATAATGATAATATACCAATTCTGTTTGTAACATATAAATATGTAAATAAATAGCGAAAACGTGCTTCAATATACGTAGAAATTTGTTTCCTATCGATCTGCCAAAATATTATGATTACATTCTATAAAATTTCAAACTAAAAAATTCAACTTCAATTTCCTAGACATTAAAACTACAGGAAACGATTACACGAAATCCCCAAAGATTGTCAAAGAGGACAGGAGAGATGAATAAAAAGCCTACGGGTGAAGTGCTTCGTTTGGTGTTCTGAATACCAATGAAATAGCAATGGAATACACAGAAAACCACTTGGAAAGACATTACTATGATGAACTGCCTGAGCAAAGGAAAATACTGAGAGAAATATAGAAGGTAAGGATATTGCAAATTTATTCTATATTCAAACATATTAAATATTAAATCAAGCACCAAATAATGTTATAGATTATTACGTATAAAATATATTGGAAAAATAATTTTCGATTTAAACTAAATATATCTTTCTGTTAGGATATATCACTTTATATTTGCAGAAAATTTTGGAAATAATATGACAACCACAATATTGCGAATCTTGGGATAAATGCGATCACCTCTCTCATATACTGTATGGTAGTAAATTCTCTCGAATATAGTTTTTTAAGAGCTCCAATACAAATAGCAAAGTTTGTATACCATTATACTTTTTTTTTTCCTAGAACCTTACATTGTAGACAGAAGAAATATTTGAGAGCTTCTCATCAAAATATCAGTATAATAAGTTATCCTCAGGTAGATATAAAGAGTAGGTCAGCGTCCATATTCCATTTCTTGAGATAAACGACTGGGTAGAGCGACAACAGCAGCTCGTGCAATTGAATTACCACTCGAAAATGTGATTGAACAAAGCTACGAGAGACTTTATACGATTTTTGCCATTCAATAATCTTTCCACTTGAGACTATTTTTGCCAAAAACCCTTAATCCATAAAATATTACGTTGTTAGTTAGAATAAAAAGGATAGTTTGTGAGATAAAGTGTGTGTTGTTGTGTATGCTTGAATATCTTTCTTTTTATACTGGTATGATATCGTTGCATTGGTAATTTATGTGACTGATAATAAAAAAATAAAATGACTGAGTATCATTAAATGGAGTGACCGATAATAAAAATATATTGACTGATAAACAAAATATTGATTGACTGTTAATCATAATATATTGACTGATAATCATAGTTGATTGACTGATAGCAAAAAATTGATTTACTGATAATCAATTTGACTGATAATAAAAATGGAATATCCAAACGATATTCTTCGTATTCTCTATTTTGCATACTTTTGTGTTTCACTATCAGTTAAATGATTTGAATTGTAGCGTTTTTCCATTCTTTGAATATTTTGAGCAGCATTGAAATATTTCAAAACAACGGAGTACTTAGTTTATAGTGTTTTCTTGCTTCTGTTCCAGCATAAGCTTCTTATTTCAAAATAAGCGTTTTTCTTTCATTTTGAATAGGTTTTGTAACCGGATTTCGAAAAATATTGCATGAAAGTATATTGGAGAATTATTTCAGATAAAAAATCTCCATATTCGTTCTGCCACTTGAGTCGAATTGTTTTGTTAATTTTAAATATCCTTTAATAAGCCATGATATCTTCTGTATATTTTATATTATTGTAGAAGCTTTCCAGTATAATATTTAAAAAAAATTCTATAATGAAATAGTTCTAAATTGATATAATTTCACCTCAATATAATTTTCTTGGGAAAAATTAAAACTATAATTTATTAATAGAATCAGAAGTAACTCTTCCTTCTGGTTCTTGCTATAAAATTGATAATGTTAAGTCATTTTAGTTATTTTTTTAAGGGGACCGACCATAGTTTTTTGAAAACTTTTTTATTGATGAAGCTATGGTTCTGAAACTTTGTACCCATATGTAAAATTGGATTTTCTTTTGATTTTGTGACCGGCATTTTTTCCATTCGACCCATAGAAAACGAGTTATTCGAATTTCGAACGTTTTTTTCGACTTTTTATGGCATTGCAGTTTTTTGCATTCGATTCTTCAGAGGATGGGGTCTAGAACTGAACGTGAATTTTGTTCGAATTTTGAATTATTTTTCGAATTAGTGGGAAAAAAATTCATTTAATTCAATATTTCTAAAAATAATTCGAACAAAACTCACTTCCAGTTCTAGATAATTTCATGGAGATTCGAATGCAAAAACTGCAATGCCGTAGCTTCAACTAAAATAAAGCCTTAGAAGTTTGAATATCAAAATTTGTAGGTATTTTGAAGTGCCTCATAATGGCATTCGAAGTAATTGGGTGACCGACCATGATTTTTGAAAAAGAAATTAATGAAGCTACGATTCTGAAGCTTCGTACCCATATATAAAATTGAATTCCCTATCGTTTTTGTTCACAGCATTTTTTCGATTAGACCCATAGAAAAAGAAGTTATTCGAACTAACAGAGCGCTATACCCACGTACCCCCTCCCCCCTCTCCCCAGTGGCATAGCGTCACACAGGCACACTCTAAAGTTCTGATTTTTTGTACAATCATTTATAAGGTTATTAGGTACCTATTTATGAAATAAGAAAAAATGATACAGTATAGAGAATTTTCCATGGTCGGTCCCCTTAAATTTTGTTCCTCTCATCCAAACTGGCAATGAATGAAAAATACAGTTTTATATTATATTTTCATTCAGATAAAAGTCATTGTAAACTAAATAAGCAATTGCCAATAAATTAGTGACAGAAAAATGACAAAATAATGTAAATTAAAAGTAAAACTGATCTGTAAGTATATAACCTCAACTACAACTGGGTCTCAATATAGGAATCAAAAGTTGCATATAAAACAACATTAAAATATGTTTCTTTTAAATTATTCATCCTTTTATCAGGACTGTACTTACTACTATAATCAAGATGGTTCACTATTCAAGAATTTCCAACTAGCGAATGTTATGTTATCATTTCACAGTGAATATCAATGAACTGTAACAGAAATTGAAACAGTAGGGGAGGATGGTCATCAATGGGACACTGGTAACAATGGGACATGCTGAATAACTTTTTTATTTGAGGATAATTTGTAACAAAATCTTAGTGGTAAATTAGGCATACTCCAGTGCATTCACTTGCATTGCATTAAGCGGATGGGAAACAGTCAGCCCTGTGTTAAAGCGAAAACGTGTTTTAGAGGTGGGAAAACTAATTTTTTTTGTACTTTGTTTCAATAGTTATAAATCTGTTAATTTAACATATAATGCTTACGGCATTTTTACATAATATTAAGTAATATGTAAAGTATGATCATATCAAAGGATTGCCTTCATACTTTTGTAGTTGAGCTGCTATACCCAAATGTTTTCAAAATGGCGTCATAGTGATCATTGGGACAGAAAATTTGGTTAACAATGGGACAGTGACATATTGTCAAACAAAATGTCTAGTTACTTCATATGAATCAATAAATGTCTATTTTTGATACAATAACGTGAACTGTAGCTTCAGGGCTTCTTGAAGAAACAGAGCTTCCAGCTGAAGCAAGAATTTCAACCATGTTCAAGGGCTTTAGCAATCTGAGGTCATCACAAAGCACTGCATAGAAAACATATTTCAGTGATAAAAGAAAAAGACGCAGCATGATTGCAACGGATACACCAGAGAAAGAAAAGCTTTTTGCTGGTGCCACTAAGGATAAGTCCTTCGAAATCACTTCATAAAGTATCCGCCGTAGATGTCCTGTGAACTATTGTTCTTGGCCTGGTATAGAACTCTTAATTTAATTGATCCATTCGGCTGAAGAACTTAAATCTCTACCGAAAACGTGAGAAATGAAGGTTTATGAACTTTTTGAATTTGATTCGATTTCTCAAACGTATTCTGTTGGCCAAAAGCATGAAAAAGATAAATAGGAAATATTGATGTTAGGCGAAGATTCGAGTGCAATGAGCCTAATTTTATAAATGTTCCTGATAAGGCATCGGTGAGGCTAGAGGACATTAAACTTTTATTACATGAACCAACTGAGTGTGGGACAACATGAAGAGATAATTCGAACTTGAAATTTGACCATAACCTCAACAATATCCAAGTTTGATAAACTGCCCCATCGGTCACCAGGGTGTGTCCCATTGTTGACCAGTGCTGTTATACAATGGTACAATTTTTTTTCTAGTCAACAGAATATGTGATAGCATTCGAGTTAGTTTCATTTTATAAAGGAATATCTATATTACACATGAATTTTTTATTTTTCATACTTTGCCCATAGTACCTGCGCAAAAAAAGGATATTTCCAAAACCTTCTCGGAATATTCCCAAGGAATATTCCATGATGATCATTTTTTGATATTCAGGGAATGTTATTTTTTGACACTTTTATGGAATAGTCCCATAAATCACAATGAAAAATCTAGGGAATCAAGGAGACGAAGTTCAATGGAATAATGAAGGAATGCCAATGGAATAAGAAATCCAAAGTAAGAGGAATATTGAAAAAATACCTATGGAATAAGACAACTAAAGGAAGAGGAAATATTGAAGGAATACCTATGGAATGAGACATCCAAAGTAAGAGGGAATATTGAAGGACAACCTATGGAATAAAGCAACTAAAGGAAGAGAGAATATTGAAGGAATACCTATGGAATGAGACATCCAAAGTAAGAGGGAATATTGAAGGACAACCTATGGAATAAGACAACTGAAGGATGAGGGAATATTGAAGGAATACCTATGGAATAAGACAAGTAAAGGAAGAGGGAATATTGAAGGAATACCTATAGAATGAAACACCTATAGGAAGAGGGAATATTGAAGGAATACCTATGGAGTAAGTCATCCAAGGGAAGAGAAAATATTCAAGGATTACCTATGGAATAGGTCATCCAAAAGAAGAAGGAATATTGAAGGAATAACAATGGAATAAAACACCCAGAAGAAGAGGCCACGATGAAGAAATATCAATGGAATAAGTAATTCAAAGGGAGGGAATAAATGAAATAAATTAAATTAAATAACTGAGACTACAAGTGGCCGTGTAACACTAATTTCTTTAGTGAATAACTCAATTGTCACATAGCTACACACCAAGAAGTGTACCGTGAACAAATAACTTTGTATAAAAAATCTACGAATATCAAAACTTTAATTTCAGGACACATTATACTTAAATATAGGTATTTTCACAATTGCCCCTTTGTACTGGTATGGAGTGAAAGAAAATAAACATACGTCAATCATTTTATTAAAATTTTAAATAGCACATGATTTAGAGAGGGCTTAAATTAATTAAACATAAATTAATTCCTGTGCAACTTTTTTACATGCTATAAAGGCTCAATCTATTTAGCTGTCAGTAATTTTCACTCGATATTTTTCACTTATTCTATAGTGCTACGGTTGTACTTTTCACTTGTAAAGTTTTCAATTGTTAGTTAAGAAAGGCTCAAAGGTTCCATTCACCATAACCTTCTCATTTTCCTCTTCCATCTGTTTATGCAGTCAACACTCAACAGTGCTATCGTCTCTTTTTGAAAAATTATTGACCACTACAATCGATTGGTGGTAGCGTCCCAGCTAACCATATCCTCTCTGTCCCGCGTGGGACAGAGAGGGACGGGGATTTCAGACGTCCCCAGACGTCTGAAATCCCACGTCTTTCCAACGTCTGAAATCCCACTCACGTCCCACGTCTTACACAAGCGGGATGTCCCTCGTCTGTCCCACGTCTTAAATCCCACTCACATCCCACGTCTTTCCCACGCGGGATGTCCCTCTCTGTCCCACGTCTGTCCCACGTGGGATGTCCCTCTCTGTCCCACGCGGGATATCCCTCTCTGTCCCACGTCTGTCCCACGTGGGATGTCCCTCTCTGTCCCTCGCGGGATGTCCCTCTCTGTCCCACGTCTGTCCCACGTGGGATGTCCCTTTCTGTCCCACGTGGGATATCCCTCTCTGTCCCACGTCTGTCCCACGTGGAATGTCCCTCTCTGTCCCACGCGGGATATCCCTCTCTGTCCCACGTCTGTCCCACATGGGATGTCCCTCTCTGTCCCTCGCGGGATGTCCCTCTCTGTCCCACGTCTGTCCCACGTGGGATGTCCCTCTCTGTCCCACGTGGGATATCCCTCTCTGTCCCACGTCTGTCCCACGTGGGATGTCCCTCTCTGTCCCACGCGGGATGTCCCTCTCTGTCCCACGTCTGTCCCACGCATAATTCCCTCTCTGTCCCTCGTCTGTTTTACGCGGGAAATAGTACGCGGGATGTCCCTCTGTGTTCCACGTCTGTCCCACGCGGGATGTCCCTCTCTGTCCCACGTCTGTCCCACGTGGGATGTCCCTCTCTGTCCCACGCGGGATATCCCTCTCTGTCTTACGTCTGTCCCACGCGGGATGTCCCTCTCTGTCCCTCGTCTGTTTTACGCGGGAAAAAGTTATACCAAAAAGGTATATCTATCTTAATTTTTATTTACGTATCATAACTAGGTAGGTATTCATAAACAGATGTAGGTATCTACTATCTAGGTAGGCATTGATGAATAATACTAGGTAGTAGTTAAGTAGGTACGGATTGATGAACACTACCTAGTAGGTATACTAGGTAGGTAGGTATTGGTACTGGTAGGTATCTAGGTAGGTTTAGTTAAACAGTTATAGGTAACTAGATAAGCATTGATAAACACTAGTAGATAACTAGGTAGGCATTGAGAAACAGTTGTAGGTAACTAAGTAGGTACTGATAAATACTACGTAATAGGTAAGTAGTGATAACCACCAGTAGGTACAGATTGGTGGTTACCACTTGTAGGTTACTAGGTAGTTATAAATAAACTCTAGTAAGTAACTAGATAGGTATAAGGTAGTGATACCACCAGAAGGTAACTATAGGTAATATTAATTAACAGTTATAGGTAATTAGGTAGTTAATAACATTAATTAACATTATCAATACAAATATTAATAAATAACTTTATACACATTCTTATCATTTACATTAAAAAATAAAAGATACCAAAATGTAGAATATTAAATTATATTCATTTAAAATAATTTTAAGAAGCACGCAAGTTATCAAGTTGTATAAAGATAATTTCAATACTAATTCTACCATGTCCAGGATGGCTGAGTGGTAGCGACGCAGGCTTCAATAGTACATCACATATAGAGTCCTGAGTTTGATTCCCGAGATGACCACTACAATTCTTTCTCCATTTCTTCCCATTTAAATTGTATATAACAATATGTAATATTGAAATAAATGATATACAGCCAAATGTACATATAGACTATATGCAATATGGTAAGAAATTGCATTAATGATTAGTATGATCTTTTTTATTTCTTATACATATTTATATACCCCAATAATTAACCGAAGTAGTTTGAGCCAAAAGAGAGATATGTCCCCCTTGCAGAGGGGGACATCCACACTCTGTCCCACGTCTTGCAGAGGGGGACATCCACACTCTGTCCCACGTCTTGCAGAGTGGGACATCCACACTCTGTCCCACGTCTTGCAGAAGGGGATATTCCCACTCTGTCCCACGTCTTGAATACTCACTCTGTCCCACGTGGGTCCCACGTCTTATTTCCCTCTTCCCTCTATAGCGAAGGACATTCGCACTCTGTCCCACGTGGGTCCCACGTCTTGAATCCCTCTATAGCGAGGGACATCCACACTCTGTCCCACGTCTTGAAAACGGAGTGAGTGGGGTAAGACGTGGGACAGGTGGATGTCCCCCTCTGTCAGAGGGGGACAAGACGTGGGATTAAACGTCTTACAGAGGGGGACCCCTGTGCAAATGAAGAGGGTTAGACGTCTGCAAGACGTCTGATGTCCCCCGCCCCACGTCTTGCCCCACGTCTTAAATCCCTCTATAGCGAGGGGTATCAGACGTCTTAAGACGTGGGACAAACAGCTTTTGGTTAGCTGGGGTAGCTTACATGTGCCACTTTCCTGCGTGACAACTATATAGTACAAAGTCTTTTGTATTAGGTTCTTTACTTAACGTGGAGCAAATTTATTCAATCGAGCAATTAATTTTGTCATTAATCTTAAATTCCTTCATATTCTCTACAATGATCTTATGAAGTGAATACTGGTGTCAGTGCAGCTATAGTTTTAGAGCACTCGCTTCATACTATATAATACACACAATGAAATGAAGAGGACAAGGACATGTCTCTAGATTTGTAACTTCTTAGCCAACCATATTGCCAGAAACTGTGATAGTAATACCTACGGAGAAAAAAAAATTAGTCATCATTTATCAATAACCTGTATTCAATTAGTTAATCCATAATTTAAATAAAAACCTAGGTGAAATTATTCTTTCAAATTTTAAAAGAGGAAAAAGTAGATCTTAAAGGGAATGCAGATTTAGATAAGAAAAAAGTTTTTGAGAAACAATATGGGTCAAAAAAGTAAAAAAAATCAAATATAAATAGAAACAAGAATGGGCTCATGAAAGAAGAAAAGCTACTTTGAATATTATTAACACTGAAAATCATTATTAGTACTTTTAAAATTTTACTATTAAACTCTAGTCAGTTAAAGAACAGGTCACTGAAGAAATAATTTTATAAAATTTTATATTTCACTTACAGAGGCCAGAGAATGTGTATTGTTTAATCTAGGTTATAGCTAGATATTAATAAACATTTCATAATATAAATTAACATAGTGAATCCATTTACAATCAAAGTATAAACTGTTTACACATATGAAAAGTTATAGGCCTACAAACTAAAATAGTACGGTAAGTATAGCTAGGGTAAGTAGGGTCACGCAGGTATATTACGGCACTTTAATTTTTAATTGCGGCCCTCTCAAGAGAGTCTAAAAACATTTTGAACCAAAATTACATTAAAATGTTGCATAGCTATCAAAAGAAGTGCAGTGCATGCTATAATTTGTTAATTTAAGTTTTTAACGTGTGTTTTGAAGCTATGATGTGTATGTTGTTAGAGGCCGCAGTTAGTTATGTACCTACCGCAATTTACCTACTTGACCCTACTCTTATTCCGTTATCACCACATATCAATATTTAACTTTAAACTAAAATTTAAAACAGTTGAGTGATAACTGCTGTTGATAGAATATAAACAATGGTGTACATTCGTTAAACATTTACAATCACAATACTAACCTTTTTTTTCTTGAATTGAAACTCATAGGTCGTCAAATACGTCTGAACTGCTTTGCTGCAAGGTGAACACTAAATTGGATAAAAATTATTCTGGGTACCTGATTCGCAACTTTTACTAGTTTCGGATTTCATAAAAACGAAACAAGTAATTTTTGTAGGTACTACTAATTTCTAATAGGGAGCCAGCATTTAATTTGCTCATCCGAAACTCTATTCATTTAGATCGATATTTTTAATTCACTTTGTGGATTAGTATCTGCTTAAGAACAAAAGGCCATATCGATGACATTCTGAAATACAAGAGACTGGAAGAAGCAACCAGAAAGGAAAGTAAATTTTAGAAGTTTCATCAGAAGTCAGTGACAAGCACTTGGAGTCAGAAAAGCTCTGTGAAGGAGTTTTGTATGAATGGAAGATGAAAATGGAAGCACATAGCTAACACGGAAATCTAACACCTCATAGACATAGTTGAAGAGCCTAACTCTTGCGCTACCTTCTAAAACTACAAGTAGCGTTACAAATTATATAGATGGTAAAAATTAGAAGAGAACATATGAAATCCAAATTACAACGGTTCATCTCACAAACCCACGTTTCTTAGTTTTCAAATTAGACAACCAAATTCTAAGGAAATAGAAAAATTCATCGTTCTATTCAATTGACATTCCTTTGTTGTTTGACATACATACTTTAAATTTCCCATCTTCCAGGAACATTCCTTCATATAACCTAATGGGATATATTCCTTATCAAAAATATTGAAATTGTTCCAGGGATATTCAAAAGTATTTCTTAAAGAAGTAAAATTTTTCATTCAATTCCTGTTACATTCCGTCATTGTTTCACTAAGAATACTGTAGATCCCAAATGTTCTAGGGATATTCCTTCGTTTTATTTTTGGGTTTGATTCCTTCGTTTATTATACGTAACTAGCTTGATAATTCTTGGGATATTTATGGGATATTCAGAATGGAATTCCATCAAAAATATGAATTCCAAGAATATTCCAATTTGTTTCGTATGGAATACTTTAGAAATATGATATTCCCTGAATATCCTTGGATGATATCTGACCGAATACTGTAACTCTCCAATATTCCTTCGTATACGAATTTGAATACTATCCAATATTATTGTTACAGGAATATCCCTTCTTCATCAAGCTGTGAGTGCAGACTAGGGGGGAATATTGTAGATATTAAGGGATATCCCAGGAATAAAACCCTCTTGCCCGGGTAAATGAAAAATAAATCTTTCTGTGTATTTTTGTCTCATTGATGACCATCCTCCCCTAACGAGGCTAGAAAGTTTTGAGGAAAGTTCCATTTTTTTAAATTATAATGATATATCATTCACTGATTCAATTCTTATAAATACCCCCAATAAATGCTTTACCAATATTAATAAAATCACACCATGCCTCTATAATTTAATATTCGATGTTTTTCATCTATGTTTTCTTGTGAAGCTTTTACCAAGAAGGCTTAGAGAGACTTCCTTCTCAGATAGAGTTTTATCCTTAAATTCGTATTAAAAATGCAATAGATTTATTACTCTGTCAAACACCACTGCTCAATGTGCTCATATTTTAGAAATAAGTCTCAGACTCTCAAAATATGTTGATGTTGCTGTGAATGATTTTCTATTATGTTTTGTAATGTAATTCGAATAACTAACATATTTAGTACCTTATAGATAAAATACAAAAACTTCATTTCTCCAAATCTTTCTCAGATGAATAAATCATCAATTATGTAATCAAGTTATAAAATTTTGCCTTACGAAAATGAAAATTTAGCTACCAGATTCTATATTTTTCTAATCTACACCAAATTAAAAAGTAGTTAATTAAACATATCTAATGTCTTCATAGTATTATGATTAAACATATTTTAATTCAGATTTTCACACAGATATTGGGAACGACACTAGGACTTTTCCTTGCAGGATCATTCCCTACAGACAAGAGTATTCCCCGCCGGACTTCTCCCTGCGTGGATTTTTCCACGCAGCATAAAAAAATTGTATTTTGGGATATTAAGGTACAATTTTGATAAAAAGAACAACAATTTATCAATAAAAGACATTTTTCATTAACAGACTTAAACAGTTATACAGTCTGATTTTTATCTTTGATTCCTATATGTGTCCACATTGGTCGTTTTGATTTCTAGACTGTGCTAAATACTGTCCTTCACTTCACCTATCGGCAGAATATTGCTCATCATTTCACATATCGGCACAATATTGCTCATTATTTCACATATTGACACAATATTGCTCTTCACTTCACATATCGGCACAATTAATATCGCTCTTCACTTCAAATGTCGGCACAATATTGCTCTTCACTTCACATGTCGACACAATACTATTCTTCTCTTCACATATCGACACAATATCACCCTTCACTTAACATATCGGCACAATATTGCTCTTGCTTTAAGATGTCAGTACAATTAATAGACTTTGCATCATAATAGCTGTATTGTGTAACTCTTTGCATCACAATATTCTACAATTCATTAAATATTTTCTATATTAAATAGTAGGACTCTCTGACTCGTTTTTTTCTACACTATACATCTTTACATATATATAAATAATATGTACCTATTGAATGTGCCCAATATATTTACATTACATAAAGGATAAAACAACGAATTCAATAAAGTCCAAACTAACGAATTAAAAAGTAAAAAATGTTTAACAAATTAACTGAAAATGGTATAATACTATCAATTCGTATGGGTCAAAATTTAGATTAAAGTGGAATAACTACAGCACTTCCACTCCATTTGAATTGTCTCGGTCATGTAAACTCCAATTAATTTTTTTCATAAGTCAAATATCTTGAAGATAACTCACAGAGTTCTGTTTCTCCTCTGAATTCTAATCGGTGAACTCTTTTCTTTTCTCCATCAGCCGTTCTTTTTCAAGAAATACAAAATGGATTGGAAGAAAAAAGGAATTAGAAAAGTAGAGGAACTGAACAAGAAAAGTTGAGACACAAAGTTATACCAATGGCTTTATAAACTATTCACATGTTAATATACTTCTTTCATAATATGATAATAGGTAAACCCATTCAGTTTCATCATATCCTTATGGCGAAAAAATGGAGCACAGTTGAAGCTCCAGGACATCCAAACTACATCAAAAGACTCATTACTCACTTCAACTTCTTAACTTGAAGTTGTAACCTTTATGATGACTTCTTAAAAATGACCTCTTACCCCGACACTAACTGTATCACATTTCCCGAAGCAAAATATCGCCATCTGAACTTGAACTTCTCAGTTTTTATATTCAAAAATGGTAATCAACATCTTCATTCAGTATCAGATACAGTAACATGGCATTTGTTAAACTACACAGAGAAAAAAGTTTACGTGTATTTAATGGGTCATCAATTTATGCTCTATTTCAATTTATCACGTTAGTTGGTCGGATTAAATTCATGTCTTCCCGTGGGTTAAAATAACTCTGACGTTGGGTGGCACCAAACATAGTAAATTAAATTAATTTATAGATTGAATCAACTTACAATGAGAATTAGGGTTACTCCTTTTATAGGGAGTCTTATTGTATGTTAAAAGAACGGTGACTTAGTGTATCACAGTAACTCACAAAGACCGTTAATCTAATGCATCTGATGTATAAATTAACTTTCTTTGAGATTGGCGCATTTTAGATTTTAGAAACCAAAATGTATTTGGTATTTAAGTAGGAACAAAGTCAAAAAAGGGAGATAAATTTAAAGGAATGACATAAGAGATATAAAGAAATTTAGAAATGAAGTGCTTAGAAAAAAACACACGTCAAACTCATAAGGGTTAAGAGTGAAATTTAAAACAGTACAGTAGCGGACAAAATATAAGGGTAGGCAACAACAAGTTATCTAAATCTTTAATTTCATAAAAAGTACAAAACACACATCATTGAAATTTTGCACATATATTCATATAGAACTCATATGTATTCGTATGAAATTTCAAAGCATTTGGACAAATATTCTAGGAATAGTTCCATATTTTACTTCAAACACTAAATTTTGCTCTGGTCAAAAGTTAAGGTTAGCCATCATAACCTTTGAAATATTCGCGGATATTGGCATTTAACCTAATAATTTGTGAATAATTCTCAATACATCTTCTACCACATAATTCTACAAATTTGGCACAATATGAAGGAGTTATCCATCTTCTATTCATCCTCGAGAAATGTCCACAAGTCTTTCACATTTCTTGTGTTTCTTCTCTGAGTACAGTCTCAGAGAACAAACAAACTCAATTCGATTGAGGTCAGGACTTTGTGAAAGCCAGCTCACTTGAGCAATTTCTTCATCTTCTAATAAAGTCGTAATTTTTTATCTGAGTAGTAGGGTACGTTGTCTTGCTTGAAACTCTGTGGTTGAGGGTCAGCTGCTTTTTGATAGGGGAGAGTATGATGACGAAATAGCTGTTTTATATGTACTTCTGCAATAACTCATCCTCGAAGACGAACAATGGGACCAGGTCCAGCAGAAAAAATGACAATCAAGACTATCACACTACCTCCTCCAAAATTAACTGATTTCTTGACGCAGTTCAGAGTTAACATTTCCCCTACTTTACATTTAATTTGTACTTTCCTATAAGAACCAAAGACTTCTATTTTTCTTCCATCATCACTAGAATGTACTTTCGACCACTGATCAATCGACCAAAAGATATACTCATGACAAAACACAAGTATCACTTCCCGTTTCTTTTTTGTGATTGAGAGCTCCGATGCAGGGACAAATTATTGCATACCAACTTGTTGAAGTCGAAGTGAAAAAGTAGACTGGGACACCGTACCACCAGACATGACATCTATCTCACGAAAAATTTGACCAAAAGTGTTGAAACTACCTTGCAAGCTGCTTTGAAGACTTGAATGATCTTCTCTCAGCAATGCTTTGGGAAGTCTACTATTCTTCGGTTTGGTATATATCAACAGCTCCATACCACCTATGTTGAGCCACAAAATATTGCACAATCGTTTTGGACCTTCATGTGGCAATAGAAATCTCTTGCAACGACAATTAGAGACTGTATCAGAGGGGAAACTTGTGGACATTTCTTGAGGATGAATAGAAGATGGATAACTCCTTCATATTGTGTAAAATTATTAGAATTTTGTGGTAGAAGGTGTATTCGAGTGATATAGGGGTGACATCAATTTGTGATAAAATAAAATCAGGTAAACCAATATGAAAACCGTAAATTTAAAAACTCCTTAATTAGAAAAAAATATAATGCAATATAATAAATTCTGATAAAATCATTACGAAATTAATAATTCAAAACATTCTAAAATTTAGTAAAATCATTTGAAAAAATATAATTAGAAAAAAATATTATGCAATAAAAAAAAAACTAGAATACACATTAATTAGAAAAAAATAAAATGCCGTAAAATATTTATAACACACATAAAATGGAATAATATATTTAATAATAATATAATGATATATATAAACAGTTAATTAGGAAAAAATATTTTGCAACAATTTAATACGAAAACAGTTAAAATCCAGTAAAATAAAAAGAAAACGCACAATTTCTGATAAAATAACTACAAATAAATTAATAAGAAAACACACAATCTCCAATAAATTAATTAGCGCAACAAAATATGCGCAAGTATAGTAAGGGCAATATAAAATGCGCAAGCATAATTAGAGCAAAATAATTTGTGCAAAAAATACGCTCCGCCCACTTGACTCGATAGCGACCGCCCACAGTGACCTCATTACTTGGTCATTGTGAGAAATAAAGGTAATAGGGTAAATGTTTGCATGTAGATACTTTAAATAATTAGCGAAAAATTTAATTTGAGCAAAAAACTTAGCGCAAATATAATTAGAGCCAAATAATTATCGCAAATATAATATTTGCAAATTTGATTAGTGCAAAATAATTAGTGCAAATTTAATTAGAACAATATAATTAGCGCAAAAAATACTCTGTTAACTTCCTGTGTACTTTTCTTTACATATATACACTTCAAATGTCAGTATTATTTGAGAATTTTCATTATATAATTTAACAAATTCAATTAATACAAACTAACCTTTCTTAACCGAGCCACCTACTACTGACGTCATTACTTCATGTTCAACTTGCGAGTATTTTGTATTTGTTATATACTTTTCAGTGTGTTATTATAGAAATTTAAATGCTTTCAAATCTAATTATGAATTATTCCTTTCAGTTATTAACCTAATGAATATAGATTTTCTATATCTAATTATCTAAATCCTAACGATATACATATTAGGATACCTTCTCTGTTGTGCAGACGATATCCTTACTAAGAGGTAATAACCACTTAATATGTTTCAATTAAATACGTTTATACACTCTTATGAGTTATAAACAGGTATATTGTCTTATAAAATGATCATTTCACAGAATAATGATATAGGTATCTATAATTCCAATGCTAATTGAAAATGAAAACAAATAATATACTTATAAGATAGTGCTGCAAAAAGGATAGGCCAAATGCAGCACTCAGTTCTATAAATTTAAATTTGCCTTAATTATATTGTGCTAATTATTTTGCTCTAATTATATTTGCGCTAATTATTTTGCTCTAATTATATTTGCGCTGATTATTTTGCTCTAATTATTTTTTATTTTGCTCTAATTAAATTTGTGCTAATCACACACTAAACACTACGTTTGAACATCTTATTCCGTGATTGGTTCTATTCATTGATGACGTTAAATAAAAAGATTCATGACATCGAGGGTATCCAGCCTTGCCATAGGATCTAAAAGAAATGGGTAGAGCTTCTCAGATCGTTTTTGCGCTAATTATACTGGCGTTAATTACGCTTGCGCTAATTAAACTTGTGCTAACTATTTTAGCGATAATTAATTAATTATGCGCTTTGAAATTAGTTGTTTCGTAATTAAATTATTGGTAATTATAGGTTTTGTCATTATTATTCCTCATTTTGATTGTTTATATTTATTTTACCATTAATTATATTATCGTATTTTGTTAGTTTTACAATTATTTTACTCAAAATTATAAGTTTTGAGATTATAGTTTTCCTAATTATTTGGTTGCCCACTATTTTACCTCAAATTAATTTACCTGTAATTATTTTCTCACATTTTATGAGTTTCGTAATTATGTGTTTCTTAATTATATTTCCCGTAATTGGGCATTTTCTAATTACATTGTTACATTATATACTGTTTTCGATTTATATTATTACGAATTAATCGTTGCCATTTTTTGTTTACTCTTAATTATTGTACCCGTAATTGACCCCTCCCCTAGTAGATATCTAGGTATGTAATGATAAGCAAACAAATAGATAACTATGAAGGTATTTATAAAAAGTGACACTAGTATTTAACTAGGTAGCTACTAATGAATTTATAAACACAAGTTGGTAACTAGGTAGCTACTAATGAAATTATAAAAACAAGTTGGTAACTAGGTCGGTATATATTGATAAAAACAGGTAGATAACATGGTAGGTTTTTGACAAATGCTAGTAAGTACCTAGCTAAGTATTGTTAAACACTAGTAGAGAACTAGGTAGGTATTGATGAACATTAGTAAGTAACTAGGTAGGTATTGATAAACACTAGTAGGTAACTAGGTAGATATTGATAAACACTAGTAGGTTACTAGGTAAGTATTGATAAACACTAGTAGGTAACTAGGTAGGTATTGATAAACTCTAGTAGGTAACTAGATAAGTATCGATATACACTTCTATATAGGTAACTATGTAAGTATTGATAAACACTACTTGAAAACTAGGTAGTTTTCAAGAAACTAGTGTTCATGCTATTGTGTTGCTGCTATTTATTTTTAGTGTTCATCAAAACCTTTGTATTGATGAACACTAGTTGGTAACTAGGTTGGTAGTTATGCAAATATTGGCATTGATCAATAGAAATAGGTAGCTATGTATAATAAAATATTTTATTGAAATTTTTTAATAGTAAAAAAGATAAGTTACAAAATCAAAAGAATATTAAATGATATTGATTAATAATAACTTTAAAATGCACGCGTGTTGTCAAATTGCTTATAGTTCATTACAATCCAACTTCTACCATGTACAGGATGGCTCAGTGGATACGTCTCAGACTCTAAGCATCCGCGGAATACAAATCGACAGTTCGAGTGCCGTAGACTCAACTTCATTTCTATATTCATTTCTTCCCATTTAATTTGTATATAACAATATTTAAAATTACACTAATTGATAGAAGGCCAAGCGTACATATTCACTATATGCAACAGAGTAGGAAATGGTAATAAAACAGAATAATCTTTTTTACTTCTTATTCCCTAATTTAAGCAAAAGCAGTTGGGAACAGAAAGGGGATGTTCGTCTCTGTCATGGAATGAGATTAGACGTGTGACATGTGAATGGCCCTCGCTATCCCACGTCTTGCAAGACGTGGGATTAGACGTCTAACAGCGGGGGACCCCTGTACAAATTATGATGGTTAGACGTCTGCAAGACGTCTGAAATTTCTCGTCCCACGTCTTGTCCTATGTCTGGAATCCCTCTATAGCGAGAGGTATTATACGTCTTAAGAAATTGATTTTGGCTAGCTGGGTATACAGGGTGACACACAAAAAGTGTTCCAAACTTTAAATACGCATATTCAACCAACTATTGAAGGTACGGTTTTCTTTCAAGTATCATTTTGTTTGTTTAACCATTCATCAATCTCTATTAAATTTTTATTCATTTGAGTACAAATGGTCAGAAAACGGATAATGAAGTAAGTTCTAACATTAAAAAATATCTTTATTAGACAAAATAACCCTTAATAAAAAATATTTTTATTTCTGGTTTTTGAATATTGAAAATCTGGAAAAAAGTTTTTAAGTACTAAAATAAAGATAAAAGATTATAGTTGATGAATTAAATTGATTTTGTTGTCAGATCGTACTATCTTCTTATAACTTGAACAACATTTGATAAAATATAAAACTTGTTTCTTCATTTTTGTACTCAAACACTTTTATACGTAATATCAATATTTTATTATTTTATAAAAGGAAAAGTTATTTGAATATTTTTTAAACCTAGAAACAAATCAGTTTTTTTATTAATGATGATTTTGTTTTATGTATAAAGATATTTTTAATGTTTTAACTTACTTGATTGTTCGTTTTATGACCATTTGCAGCACCCATCAATTAAGTCGTTGCTATATTCACAATAATATATAAAAAATTAAGAAAATTCCACTGTGGATGGAAAAGGGTTCAACATACAAAATGATCATTGAGAGAGAACTGTACCATCAATACTTGTTGAAATTTACGAATTAATAGTTGGTAACACTGTTTTGTGGTTCTCCCTGCATTATATTCAGATTCCTATCAATGCCAGTGTTGTTATAGCAAAACACTTATCTAATAATTCATTCACCTTAGACAACATTAAATAATCTTTTTTTAAAGAAACTAAAAATAAATATTTAAATCATAAAAACTGTAGTGACGAAAGTAACTATCAACAAAATATAGTTCAAGGAAAGTGCCTAATTTTATCAAGGACCTTGTATGTATGTAGATTGTATGTATACATTATGTTTATTTATATTTATGTAGATATGTATATTTATTCAATAACCACAGGACTGTTTGTCTCATAATATTTAATCACTTTCATTAAATGCAACTATGTTAATTAAATTATTTTACCTCTGTATAACAGCGAGAGAATTTCATTACGATATCATTTGATGATAATGCACTCTAAATTGAAAACAGGAATAACTTATGTTGTTATTCTCATTTTACTGTTATGATATCAGGTTCAGGAGGTTGAGTTAAACAACGGTTTATGAGATGTATTTTACTCATTGATGAGAATTAAAAGGATTATAATTAGAGAATGGGTAAATAAATTTACGGTAATCTCTTCTCAATACTTGAGTAGCGTGAAATATTATTTCAGTAACTCTGATGTATAAGTGAGATTATCCTACGGAAGTTCATCCCAATTTTTTTCGTATTAACGAATGCTTTGTTTTTCCTAGTTACTTGTATATTAATTGGTAATGCAGGTACCAAATTATTGCAAATTCAGCAGCAGAGAAAGTCTCATCCAAAGAACATTATTCGAGAAATTTGCACTGAAAGTGAATGCACTCTAGCAATTGAATAGATTGTACCTGAACGGAAACAAGAAGAGAAACACATTCAAATATATTACTACGAGAATGACAAATACCCAGAGAGAAAGCTAAAATAATTGATACAGTTATTAATGATCATAACAAATAATTGTTCATTCCATAGAATAAATAGCATTAATTGTTAAATACGGGGTATTAGAACTTGGTAAATACCTGGTAACCTAACATAGTCTATACATGGTGACTATTGTAATGTGAAATATTACAACCACTGGTTTCAATTTATTTATCTGAAAATAATATAAAATTGCTTTCAAGGGAAAAAGTTTAACAATACTAAAAATGTCTTTGGACTCGTAATATAATACTGTGTATTTATCAAAGCTACTCAATATATATATTTTTTAGCACATTTATCTATCAACAAACTTTTTAGAAAATAATGTTTAGACACAAGTTTGAGATAGAGAAAATTTTTAGCAATTTAACATTAGTAATTATTTACTCTTGAATCTAAATTTATTGAGCAGTTATTTAAATTTAATGTTTTAACTGTGGTATCCTTCAAAAGTTGTATATTTACTGATAAAAATACAAGTCAAATTGACACAAAATTTGAGTTATCAGTTTGTCCCAAAACCGGCTCGAAATGTGAGTCAATCTGACTCATCCTAATATTTTAATCGAAAATAAGAGTATACGGATTAATAGTTTATAGTCATATTGACTCAGGTAGAGTCAATCAAAAAAATGAATCCAATTTGGAGTTTTGCCATCCTTGTCTTAAGCGATGAGTCAGTTGCCCAGCAATTTTTCCTCAATGTTTCCTTAAATCTATTTATATTCTACAAGGGAAACCTTCGTATAGGCTTGAATTAATTTTTTTCCTTTGAAATGTATATTATATCAGGTAATCACTTTTAAAATTGTTCTGAATTTTATTACAATAAAAATTATAATCATTTATACACAGCTTATTTAACTTTAAGATATTGTAGTTTTTCATAGGACATACGGTATATAGTAATTGAAGATATAAAATACTCTTATATTTTTCGTTTGTCTGTATCTTAGATAAGAGATTGCAGAATATAAAATTTGTATCTTAAAAATTTGTTTACCTGAGGATGAATATTTTTATATAATATATAACTTGATAATCGAAAATTGTAGTTTTAATTTTCACTCTTGTTATACATTTTATTTTTGATTTTACTTGATAATACCAGTCGCGTTTATATGTATTTGATAATGAATGAAATAATTGGTGATAAAGGGGAGAAAAAAATTCAGTTAATTCCAAATAATTTAACAGTTTGCGTTTGTGATACAACTTCCCACAAACCACAAATTAATCATTGTTCTTAAGAAACGGTCACATAATAATAAAAATATATAAATAAACACATTACGAGGAAATTAAAATAGATAAATTGTCTAGAAAAAATTACGATATAGTCATTTCTATACAGGTATTTCATGAGACTATTTAACGCGCAAATAACGGTAAAGCACAACTGAGTGTTGACTAAGGCCTAGTACATACTGGGTGTTTCCTAAGGTGCGTTAGATATTCCATATACAATATATGTCAAATGTCAGACGAAATAAACGTTTAGGTCTGTACACTGAATGTATTAATTATTCTTCTAGTTACTCAAAACACTTGTTTCCTAATATGCAATGGAAAACGCCCCGTCTATACCGGCTCAAAAAATAGTACCTTCACCATTATATCATAGACGTAAGGACCGGTATAATGGTATCTTCTAATACATAACCTTTAGGGTGATATAAAAAATAGGACTTTTTAAATTCAAGGAACCTTTTCTATTTGGGTTTAAATTATCTGAAAAATAAGATCATTTTTGGGGTGTTGCCCGAGTTTTGAAATTTTCATATTTTTCAAAAATGTAGATTTCTTTTGAATATATCTCTTTTATGCTGGAAGTTAGTGCACATTAATATAAAAACTGATAAAATATTATTTAAAAAAAAAATCTAGGTGTAAATGATATGTAGCAACTACAGCAGCCACATGGGATATAGATGATTGTTTCAATATTTGGATGTGGAGGTGATCAACTTTTTGGAGTTGGAGTTACTATGTAAATTTGTTGTTGTTTCATTATAAAGTAATTGGTATGTTAGGCCTATAGAGAAAAATGCAACTAAAATTATTTACTTAACATTTTATGTATCTCATGGATTTTAGGGAAATCTTGAAATATTCAACTCTCAGGCGACACGTCAGTTTTTGGAATTTTGACTTGAAATATTACTATTTTTTTTTTAACCAACATGAATCAATTAAAAAAAATATTGAAATTTTAAACGGAAAACTTTTTTTGAATCATCCTAATTCACAAATCACTATTAAGCTAAATAGTATTGTTGGTCTATGCTCAATATTATTTGAGTAACGATGTCATTACTGAAAGGAAGTGACATTCACTTTAATCTCGAATAAACTCTTTTGTTCTTGACATACAGAGAGCTGAAGAATCCTCGTCTCGAATGAAGCAGTCACCAGCTTGTGCTTTTAGTCAGCAAATTACTCTGTTTACATCTTTGCTGACTTCATAAAGTGAACAAATATGTAGTTCTGGATCTCTGTATTTAGAGAAAATAATCACAAGATATGGTTAGAAAGAAGACCTAGAGGAGGAATGTCCTACCCAATTTCCTACGGGTCCACCTATATGATTTAACAGAGATATAATAATAATTATATTTACAACTATTTACAACTATTTACAAAAATAATTTATCTTACATTCTATATAAAAATATCCACGAGGAAGCATTTATAAGGTGGATTTTAAATAGAATTAATCGATATTATCTAGTGAATTTTTATAATGCTGACAACAGTAAAAAATCCACTTTCACGTGAAATTGATATGTTCAAAAAACCTGAAGTCTTCATGACATTTCCCTGTTCACATAATTACATATAATTAAACAAAAATGAAGATGAAAATACTCTTATTTTGATCATTTATTTGAATAATTAGGCGTATGCCACAGCTGCCTCAAGACATGAGTTGCAATAGATTGTTTAGAAATATTAACTACAATCAGTTACCTATGTAAATCTTAGCATCTTTGAGAGATATGCGAGAATTTCATACGCCAAGTTTCTTCCTGAGTAGATATCTCCGTCCACGTAATTTGTTCACTTACCTTTGCTTGGTATTTTCATTTAAAATGAGAAATAATTTCTTTACGTTTACGAATGGATGTGTAAAAAACAAATGAAGATTTTCATAAAAAATATATAAAAATTAATTTGTTAAGATCCGATAGCTAAGTCTGTAGGGGTATAAAATAAAACAAAAAAATCTTCTGTTCATATAAAAAAAATATATTTTCACTGTAAGAGTACACATGTGCTTCAATATATGTGTAAAAAAGAGTTCACATGTGCTCTAATATTTGTAAGAGTTTATCCGATCGTTTATGAAAATACATATATCAACAAAAATAATAAGAATACATCACTGGAAAGAAGACATATGTGTCACCTTAGTGTACACTGAGAAAAATAAACAACTCAAACTGATGAACCCAGGTGTTTCGAGTTCACCCTATAGCTTTGTCTCTAAAGCGAGACACTTTAGTGCATCGAACCATAGTTTGGATGCACGAATGTACATTGATTCGATGCATTTTAGTGTCTTAGCTATAAGTTTGTTAAAATGATGAGGAAATTATGCTTTCCTCATTTTTTTCTCATCATTTAAACAGTCATATAGCTAAGACACTAAATGCATCGGACTGATGCAGTTAAGTACATCGAAACTATAGTATGATGCATTGAAGTGTCTCGCTTTAGAGACAAATCCATATGGTGAACTCGAAACACATGGGTGCATCAGAATTTCTGTGAGTATATAAAGGGTTAATAGAGTTTAGATCTTAGACACCAAACTACATCGAGAAACTCATTCCATTCATTAGCTTTCTAACTTTGATATTTAACTTCCCTAAATAGTTATTTAAGTGGCGAGTCTACACATTATTACGGGAAGAAGAGCTTCACTATTGGTCAATAAGATAGGATTTAATTTTTTTCTGAGTGGTAAAAAATAATATATAATCAAATTTTTGAGTATTTTCAGACAACTAATATATATAATGAAATAACTAAATAAGTTAAAATATATAAAGCTCAGTTTCTTTTTTGTCGATTAAGGAAATTCACATCTTCAACATTTGATTCTTGATAGTTCAACATTAAAATAAACATTAATGTGAATAAAAGTAGAATACAATTGAATCAATAGAGGCTGGAAATACAATCTTTTGAATATAATTTATTCCAGTTTGCCTTAATAATGTACATTATGTAGGTGGTGTAAACTCTTGATGCACTTATATACATTTAAATAACTTGATGTTATGCTACTAATAGCAATTAAATCAATTGTAATTAATTACTATAATTATCAAAGACAATAATTACAATATTGTTGGAGTTCAAGAAATTGTACATGAATAACTAAATATTGAAAGTAAAAATAGAAGCAAATAGAGAAAAGAATCTAAAAACATTTTGAGGGTTTTACTAAGCGTTTTCGTGGATATCTGATAAGGAATCTATCTACCATCTAGAGCCTTTATTCACTCTTGATTAAACTTGATGTAGCTCTAGTTTTTTGAGATTAAAATTAATAATCTATTGGATGATGAAACGTCATTCTGAAATATTAGATAATTTGTTCTTCAAACTTTATATTCCATATAAATCAATATAGATATTTATATTATTACCCAGACAACAAAATATCCTTCCTGTGATATCCCCGTGATGTTCATAAGGGATATCGCGAGAATGTCCGTTTTTTGTACTTTTTTAAACTTTTCTACCGCTAACTATGATTAGACGTCTATTTCACTCGAAAAAATCTCCCTAAAATACCTCATGCGCGCTCCCTGTGGTTCAGAATCGTTACTATTCCGTGCCAGTATTTAGTGTTAATCAGCCCAATATAAAGAATTTTTTAAGTTGTTTGTAATTCACAATATCCTTACAGAAAATTGTGCATCAGTTTTTTTCTATTAAATAACGGCTTTTTTAGCCACTTGAATCACAGTTGTATCTTATCGTAGTACATTATGTTGTTTAAATTATCTTTCCCTATAATAATGTAGGTCTAGTTTCCACTGCGTAGATGGGCATTCGTAAACTTGGTAATAATGAGATCTTAACTCTTAAATTTCATTATGTGGTTTAAGAAACATAAGATTATACTAAATTATATTATATTTATTTTTAATAAATTTTATTCAACTAGTATTTAAGATGAATTAAATTCTTCAACTGCGCAATAATACATGACGCATGAATGACGTAACAATTAAGACGTCACTGTGACAAAAAGGCTCCAGTTTTAAAAATCTGTGAGTGAGTGCAAGTGTCTAATATTTTCTCCTAGATAATTCATCGTGTTTATTATCCGCAAACTTTTGTAATTAGAAACATTTTAGTTTATTTATACATAGGTAACTGACAGAAAAGTGATTGGTATTTCTCAGAATCTGGGTATAGTTAGTAATTTACTTCTCTGCTGCAATTAGATACCTAGGTAGATTATAGATATAGCTAGTTAACTATTTACTCCTGCTGTATACCTAGTTGTTAATTTATTTCTCTGTAGCAGTTTAACTCCTGCTTATTTATTTACCGTAGGTAGGTAGTAAATAGGTAGGTATCTAGGCAGGTAATTAGTTATGTATTTACTTTTCTGCAGTACCTAACTGGTTAGTTATTTACTGAAGTAAAGTACTTCAGTCCTTCTTGGTAGGTAGTACCTAATTAATTATAATAAGTGTAATACCTAGTTTCCTAGGTTCTAAATATCTTATTAATACATAGCTAAACTTAGTTGGGTAAATTACGAATTATAGGTCAGTTTCACATCTTCGGTCATACCTATAAGGAAAACGATATTATAATTGTTATTTTAATTTTATTTCAATTGGTATCCATGATAGGTACCTGCAGGTATCATTGATACCAATTGAAATAAAATAACAATTAACCTAAGTATAATATCCTTTTTCTTATAAGACCGAAGATGTGAAACTGTCCGATAATTCGTAATTTACCCTATACGTATGTATGTAATGAACTACCTATTGTGTGTACCTACAATCTTGCTATCAAATAGTCAAAACATTCGGTCGAAGCCGGGTACCTAGATTAGTAAGTAGTTTTCTATATAATTGCCAGTGCACTTGTTACACAATTAATTATTTCTTCCGATTAAAACAATCGTAGGTATAAATGCTAATATCAGATATCATTTAGAGGTGGAAAAAAATCACAGTAGCTACTCGGCAAAATTATTTACTATCGCAGTACTCGGAAAGGGGGTGTTTGGGAATTTCTATCAATTTATTTTAACGCCCACTGTCCGGGTACTGTGACGTTCCCCTAAAACATTATGAAGATTTTATCTAGATAGGTAATATGACTTAATATTATATACATAAGTAGAAGTAATTGATAGTTCATCTATAGCCAGACTTTGTAGGTAACCATTGGTAGTAGTTCTCTGCTTACCTCGTTACTCAACAGATATCTACCTACCTAGAACCAACCTAAAAAGAACTATTACTGAGTATTAGGTAGGTAGTATGTACTTACTTATAGAATGGTAAAAAATATTCCTATATATGATAGTAGTGCTGAAAATTCCATCCGATTAGTGTTACAAATGTTTGGAAATGAAGCTGTAAAAGAATATAATGTGGTAATCTGCTTGCTGGTCGTATACTTTACACATGGCTGATGGAGGTAACTGCGGTGAATACACAGTGAAGGATATGCTAAATTGAATGCTAGTGGCAGTTGTGTTAAAAAAATCAGACTGTCGCCAGCATTCTTTTGTTTATCCTTCCTATAAATCTTCAGTCTTCTATTTCCCAATGCGCACACCCTATCTACTCATCGAAACTCCAATAGCTACAGAAAAGATTCACTCTGATACAAGAGATGCAGCTCAGACCGAATTAATAAGTACGAGCACGTATATACTCCTAATCATTAGCAATAATGAAGTTATACTAGCATATATTTTTATTATGAGCTATTGTAAAATAGCCTTCCCGCAATATCCTGGAAATATTCCCTACCGATGTTCCCAAAATGTCCCAAGGGGATATCACGAAAAGGTCCGTTTATGTACTTTTTTGGAAACATCCGCAGGGAATGTTCCCGTAATATCGGTAGGGAATAAACATCCCTAACGATGTTCCCGGAACATTCCCTGGGGATATCTTCAAAAAAGTACATAAACGGACATTCTCGCGATATCCCCTGGGAACATCACAGGGACATCGGAAGGGAATATCGCGGGGATATCCCGGGAAGATCATTTTGTTGCCTGGGTTGTCTGTTGGTTGATTGCAAGAAAAACGTTACTATTTAACACTTAATATATGAAAAAATGTATGAATAAATTTGTCTAGCTATGTAGGTATACCAATATATATATTTTTTATACTTGATTTTGTTTACATAAATTTTTTTTTTAAATTAATTTTTGTATCATAATTTTCATTTTACCTAATCGAATTTTACCTAAATAATTTTCTAAAATATTTTCTCTATATACACATTTTTTTAAAGGTGTATATTTTTAAAATATATTTTCTTCTTTTACTATTGATCCCCTATTAATTTTAATGGTCTTGATCGGAATAAATGGTATAATATATTTAACATATTATTTTAGTTCATATTTGTTTGTCAATTATTTCCAACAAATTTCCAGTGAAAAAGATATTAGTAATAAATACATGTCGCTGGAATATCCCGAAAATGTCGGGTGTGAATGATATTCGTGACTAATATTTTGGAAATATTTCGAAAATGTTGGATGGGGACGATATTCGTTTGGAATATCAAGAGAATATCCCGAAAATGTCGGAATGGAATCATATTAGTTCTGCATGTCGCGGGAACATTCCCTAGACATCGGACCGCGATATTGCGATACTGATGTAAGGTTGGGACATCAAGGGGATATTCCAGGAGCATCGCAATGTTACCTGGGTAACATTATGTTTCACTACTGTAAAACTATATTGAAATGACATTGACTAGCATTCAAAGTTTGTCATTTTACAATCAAATTAAAGTGATAAAATAACATTTTAAGACACACAACCAATATTACACGTTCATAGAATAAAACAATTTCATTTGCGAGACTATAGGTTTTGCTGCTGTTCCTCTTAGCATTCACTGATGTTCACTTTACGGTAGGATAGCCGTCACTGGTGCAGAAACTCAAACAGAACGAAACACTCAATCTCCTCGTCGCTACTGTTATAACATATCAACAAATTATATAGAATATCATATTCAGTTTGACAATTGAGGCAAACCTGCACCAAATATGAGCATTAAATCGAAGCGTGGTGTAGAACATCGAAACTAAGAGTAATTGAGTTTAACATTCATCGAAGATCCTGAGGCTACAGTATAAATTATTTACTATTACTGCTAATTATTAAAGTGAATAGAATTAATACTACTCCGACAAAAAATTATTAATATGACAATCGCGGACTCTGCATTTGTCTGAATTTCTTAAATGATTTATAACCATATATTTTATGGAATAACATTTTATCATTTTCATAAATTTCAGACAAGATAAATTTCAGTTTACCATAATATGGCGTAAATATTTTTCATTTTTGATACCATAATATTTGTTGTTCATAATAAAAATATATTAATAACTTCTATTTTCAAAATAAACAAATTTAATACCGTAATTGGATCAACTTTACTGAGTTTATTATTAAATTAACGTTCCTTCGCATCTTACTTCAAATATTCCTAGACTAATGATGTACACTGATTGAGGTGACTGTTATACAATCTACCAGATAATGCTACCCTACAAACCTGATATCAATTCTGAGTCTTACTTCTTTTCAACTGTCACTGATAAATGACTGTTGAGTCAGGAAATACGACGAAATGAAGCAGATTTGGTTAGTCAAGAAAAAAAATTAAATAACAATGGGTGTAAGTACAAAAATATATGTATATATTAAGAATGTGAATAGGTAATAGTTTTAGCTGATAAAATGGTAGATTTTGAATATCGGTAAATAATTACTTTAAAAAATTACTATGAATCTTAGTTTACATGATCTCATGATTTATTTTATTTTACCTGCAATCACCATAATAATTATTAGTTATTTGTTGTATTCAATAATTAAATTGTATGTATTTTATTGTGAAATAATTCATTTTATTCTCATTGAAATTTTAAATCCACGAATTTTTAAAGCAATAACATTGACTAAATTGTGGGCAGCATAAAGTGTCAGTTACGAAGAATGTGTATTGGAAGTCTCGTACTACAAAAGAAAGAGAAGAAAATATTTACTACAATAATTCACTAAACTAAACGGTGAAAGAAACACTATTAAATAAAGTAACACTGTAAAATCTAACAAATCAAAATATTTCACTATGAATCTCATTTATTCATTAAAAACACGAATAGCTTCATAAATATGATCACCCTACATATAATCACATGACCTGTATATGGTGCCATCTACAACGTCAGCTAGAGTGGATCCCATGCACGGTCACTATATAGCTAGGGGTGAATTCCCATACAATCACCGCACATGAACATACACACAAAGAAAGTATTAGTTGAATCAAATCAAATTTGATTTATTTTGACTTTGTAGCGTTTACTGGCCTTTTCCAAAACAGGCCAGTTACCTCTCCAATTATTATTTGTTATATATTTGCTTATTTGTTCACTACTACTAATCGTGTCAGTTGATTTTATTTATTTAGTTGCAAAATTGACTTCTTTAATAGAAATAATTATAAATATTTAAGCTAGACATTGTATTTGTTTTGTGAAGTAATGTTCAATTTTTAGTTAAATTATCATAGTAAGAATTGTATAGTTTCTAAGGGTTTTGAAATAATTAATCTGGTATCTCTTATGTTTTTCATTCTCCTTGATATGTTGCTACAAAAAATATTTATAAGAAGGTTGCCAAAGTCAGGGAATACACCTTGCTTTAACGGACTAATAATGGCATTACAGCTTGACACACAAGGTTACCCTTAATTAATGGACTAATTAAAGCGACAGTAACACTCCTATTATCTTACAACTTATATGAATGGTTTGATTTTGCCCAAACCTACGTGATGAGTTGCAGTTATTACTTAAAAGTAGTTAAATTGACGTTAATTAAAACAAAACGGTTGTTTTGACTTACTCCTAAACTCAAAAAAAGTAGCGCCAACTCTCAAAGTAAGTTAATTTATTCCCCACATACATTGGATTAACAGTCTATGTGAGTTACTACAATAATTTGCTCCGTCATAGTTGTTTTAACCATACGTTAAATTCTCAAAAAAGTAACTTTTAAATCTCATAGTAAGTTGATTCAATGTATAAAATGAATTGAATTAACTAATGTTTGATGACACACAACGTCATAGTTTTTCTTAACACACATGAAAATATGAAAAAAGTCCAACTACTTCACTTAATAAATTGATTCAAAGCATGAATTGATGACCCATTAGATATGACCATAATATTATGGGTTGTACTTTTGCGTTTTTTATAGTCCTTTTCTATGAAATGTGGAATTTATATATGCTGATACCAAAAAATTGTTTGATTATTCAGTCAGAGTTTGAAAAGAAAATTCCTGTACCGATTTAAAAATACTACAACAATAGTATTAATAATGTTAGTAAATGTATGCGATTATGAAAAATAGGATTAAACAAATAATTGAAATCATACAAGCGAAGATTATTGCCAATATATTTTAATTTGAAGTAAATTTATCTGCAGATATTGTTACTAAATGAATGAGTTATAAAATATTTAATCTTCATAAAACTTGAGTTGAAGTAGTTAATAAAATTATGTAGTAGTTTAATCAAATCTATCTCATTTTGGACATTCATTGATTACAATATTTCAATGTTTCAAAAAAAGTAATGTGAAGGTGAACAGTAAGTCTACCAGGATATGAAAATGGCCCCACAGCTTTTTCAACACCAGTAACTTATAATTAATGTTTCACTTTTGGTTATTTATAATGGAGGTACATTTTTACAATCATGATATGGATAAAAGAAGTTATTATTTTTTTTTTCGTTATTGATATAACATTTCGTCCACAGACAATTCATCCATGGAAATTTCCTCAACGGAAATTTCGTCCAACGGACAGGACATTTCGATAAGAAAATACCCTTAATTGGAGATTATTTAAACTCTACGTAGAAAGTTTTTTTCAGTTTTCAAGCTTTCGAATAGAAAGATTTCTATTCATCAGCAGGAGAAGGGTGGAAACCTGGACTATAACAATGAATTTTATGACCAATGGTTGTAATGATGTAAATTTCTTCTCCTGATGATGAATAAAAATATTTCTATTCGAAAGCCTGAAAACTGAAAAAACCTTAAACGCAGAGTTTAAATATGGATTTCGTTTGAATCTTTTCAATAAAATACCCTTTGTTGATGATAATTATAAATTCAAAGTATTTGTCATAAGTCTTATTACAATCTTCTTCTCTTGGTCATGCAGGCTAGGAACAGTAAAATGAAAAATTTTAATACTTTTCAACTTTTTTTTTAATCCCGGTCTTACAAAATCTGTACCACGCCAAGGCTTGTATCTAAATTTTGACAGTACATAAAGATAGACATTTGTTTGTGATTTCAATTTCACGGTAACTACAGTAATTATCAATAGTATTATTCAAATCAGGTTATTAGAAGAAATATTGGTTCAAAATTAGTTTTAATCGAAGTTTTTTTTAACAGTAATAACATAAAACAAATAGATACATGATATATGTAAAATTGTACATATTATACTACTAAACAAGTGATCGATAATTAAATGTGATATAAAAGAATTAGCTTTATATTGGTACATTTTAGTGTTACGTTTAATTATTTAAACGCAAAACAAGTCAGTGTATCGGACTGTTCCACATTTTCTGACTCTTAATAAAACCATATACAGGATGTCCGACACTTTTGTTGCCAAACTTTAACATAAGGTTGCATTCGTCGAAATAAACACTTTTTATTTCATGAAGGTATGGTCTAAAATGCTTAGTTAAAGAGATACAAGGTTATGAAAGTAATATCTGTACCATTTATTATTAGTTAACTTCATTTTTTAATGTTGCAATAAGAAACAAAACATTTTCAACAGTAATTATTAGGAGCACAAGAAACTTAATCTTAAATTAAGTTACATGTTTACAAAATGTGTTCAAAATGCTGCCCATTCGTTGCGATGCAGGCGTTGAAACATTAGTCCAATGATTGGCGGACGCAAGCAAAGACACCAGGAGTTTTACGAATCCTTGCGGGACAAACGTTTAAACACTTGCATCGCAACAAATGGGCAGCAAATTGAACACATTCTGTAAACATGTAACCTAATTTAAGATTTTTTTTTTGTGCTCCTAATAATTACTGTGAAAAATATTTTGTTTCTTATCGCAACATTAAAAAATAGTGTGAACTAATACACCTTGTAACTCTTTAACTAAGCATTTTAGACCATACTTCCATAAAATAAAAAGTGTTTATTTCAACGAATGCAACCTTATGTTAAAGTTTGGAAACAAAAGTGTCGGACACCCTGTATAAAGATACATCAATTGAATTATTTTTTTCTACGTGTCCACTCATATTTTCTTATTAGTACCCTGTTGTTTTAGTTCCATATTTTAGATACTCATAACTCAAAAATTAATACCATATATTTAAACGAGGAATATAACTTGAAGATATAAACCCGTTTAGCGTATCTGATTTTACAACAGTAAGCAACATATTAGGAATTTATATGAAATGCTCTGGCTGATATCACTGTAATAATATTATAGATTTACACCTGGATAATACCCAGCTAGCAATCGAACATTATATTAATGTTATTATAATGTTTGAATGTTATATTTATGTTGAATGTTATTTTTGTATTATTATATTAATATTATTTTAACATTAGCTTTAATATTAAAAGTTCATGTTATAATCTAACCTTATAAAAATATAAATATAACATTAGTACTAAATATTCGAAAGCTTTATTATATTAAGATTATGCATATATATTATAATAAGGTTACTCGATAACATTAAAATAATACTTATATTTTAATGTTATAATAAGATTATAAGTTAGTATTATAATAAGGTTATACGTAAATAATATAACAATATTCAACATACTATTTGAATAATGTTTTAAATAAATACTAAAATATAACTTTACATACGTATTATGATAGAAAATCATACCTACAAAACGTTTCCACTATATACCTAATTCCATTTTGATTTAGTGAAGATTTCCATGTATCTTACAAAGGGTAAACACCCAATTACCGAACATAACACAGTTATCGATCATATGGCCAATCAAATGTTTATTATAAGCAGAATTCATTAATTTAAGCCTGTCGGATCCTGGGGTTCACGCCCACTGTTCGTAAACTGTGTTTGTCCGAGAATTGGGTGTTTACCCAATATACCTACTTATTCAAAATGAGTTCTCAATTTAAATACGTTTTACTGTTACGTTAATTAAGTACCCAATTATTTTAATTTGAAATCTTTTACTTATCATGGGTTCTATTCTTCTCTCGTTATACATATAGAACACTTTCAATTAAAAGTATAAATATAATTTCGATTACCTATTAAATATTGTTTGTAACAGTTTTTCACTTCAAATTTATAACAGTTACCAATTCATTGAATTAACTAACTGGCAACTCACGTATGTGTTATGCTACGTACATACATGGTAACTGAAACACAAAATTCACGCGCTCATTGTTACACCAGCGCCATCTACGGATACAGTTTTAAGTGGATTTCAACATTTACATTGTAATTGATTGATCTATATTATCTCAATATGTTACTTTCTATGAGGTTTTAGACCATAGAGTAAATTGTATTATTTTAATTACTTGGTCTTCTAAATATTATTATTTCATTACTCATGTTTATGCATGTGGTACGTTCTTGGCGGTATATTCGTTTTCAGTGCGTCCTTCGTCTTTGTGCTGTGAGCCTGCATGTGGTTGAATAAGTTGCGAGTGAAGTGAATTAGCTAGGTGTTTTTTAGTAAAAATGTCTAGAAATTATCATGACATCCGTAAGAAACAAAGATTATATCTTCAGTTGACTCCCTCCTCCAAGTTGTGCGCACCAGTCGGACAGAAGCCCCGCCACCTCCACAGGGTTAAGCCAGAGAGGTGTACCGTACGACGTCCATACACAGTGGAGGATATGCTAAATCGAATGCTCGTGACAGTTGTGTATAAAGAATTCGACTGTCGCCTGCATTCTTTTGTTTATCCTTCCTGTAATCTTCAAGTCTTCTAGAATTCCCTCACCAATTGCAAAATAACCTTCCAGCAATATCCCCGCGATGTTCCCTCATGAGGTTAATTGGAAGGAATTATTGAACATAAATGTTGGTATGTATTATTAAATATACATGTTAGTATTTATTAATGAACATACATGTTGGTATGTATTATTGAACATACATGTTAGCATTTATTATTGAACATACATGTTGGTATGTATTAATGTATTATTGAACATACATGTTGATATTTATTATTGAACATACATGTTAGTATGTATTATTGAACATATATGTTAGTATTTATTAATGAACATACATGTTGGTATGTATTATTGAACATGTTGGTATTTATTATTGAACATACATGTTTGTATGTATAATTGAACATAGTACATGTTGGTATGTATTATTGAACATACATATCCCAGGTAGCAATGAATGTTATTTAAATGTTAGAATAATATTATCCTGTAACCAAAAGTAATGTTATTTTCAATGTTAAAATAACATTATAAAAATGTTATATTTTCAATGTTAACATAATATTACAACCGAACCTTAAAATAACATTGGGAAATAACATTGAATGTTATGTTGTAATATTAAAATAACATTTGAAAAATGTTAAATTATGTTTTTTTATTAATAAAAAATGTTTTATTAACATTTTTTTGATATTACAATAACATTATTTAACATTTTTCAAATGTTATTTTAATATTACAACATAACATTAAATATTATATCCCAATGTTATTATAAGGTTTGTTCGTAATAAACAAATGTTAGATAACATTTGTTCAATATCAAAATAACATTATTAAACATTTTTTAAATGTTATATTAATATTACAACATAACATTCAATATTATTTCCCAATGTTATTTCAAGGTTCGGTTGTAATATTATGTTAACATTGAAAATATAACATTTTTATAATGTTATTTTAACATTGAAAATAACATTACTTTTGGTTACAGGATAATATTATTCTAACATTTAAATAACATTCATTGCTACCTGGGTAAGGTAATAGTGAAAAATAATATGAAATATATCCCATATTCACTTTAAAATACAAAATAAAGTAAATTGTGGACGAATAATAATGTCCATGGACGAAATATCCGTAGACGAAATGTTCGTTGGACGAATTGTCCGTGGACGAAATGTCCACGGACAATTCACACACGAATAAAAATCATCACTTCAAATCAAATTAGATAAATAAATCATAACAAGTATAGAGTTTCTTCTGATATGCAACATTTAAATATGAATACGGTTCACCAGAATTTGGATATTCTAAATTAAAAGACATTAAATACATGACTGTCATATTATTGCTCAATATTAATAAATGGTTATATATTTAAAAGAACGATTTGTTCATTCATAATTACAAATCACCTAGACTTAGAATTACATTTTAAAATAAACTTTTTATCTATGCTGTTAGTTTGTTCATTTTTTAATAATGGTGGAATCTTCCATGGTGGAATTTTTCGTACCCGCCATTTAACGACGGTGGAATCTTCCAAGGTGGAATCTTCCTGGTGAAACTTTCTGAGGGGGAATTTACTGGCCACGCTTATTTGGTTAGGTTTGCAAAGATTTTAAGTTATTGGAAATTAATTTTAGAGGAACAAAACGAAATACTAAGAACGCCCCTACGCAAATAGAACGCGAAAAACATGCTTACCCTCTGTGTCTAGTATACAGTGGGAAATCCTATGATATGGTGTTGTATATTCCCCGCTACTTCCTATCCCTTCTGTTTAGTAAACGATGGTAATAATCATCCCTATGGAAAGCAAGGTGAATAGACTTTGCTTAGCTATAATTTGGAGTTCGAACTACTACATCAAATCACAGATGGAGTCTCATTAATTATAAATGATGTTGGTCGGTAGCAAGGTGATCCAGTGATTAAATAGTTAGATCAGTTGCAAAGGCTTTGCTAAGTATGAGCCATGTCATCCCTGCCGATACTGATAGTTTTTAGGGTGAATTTGTATCATTCAACAAATCGGGCGAGATCTGAATTCAGTATGTGAAGTCATCTGGTCAGGACCGGATCTGGAGATAGGACTGAAAATAGTATAACGGTTTAATAATAGAACAGGGCGGTTGCAGCGATCTATTGGTTTCAGGTCGACTGAATCAACTATAATACTTATTTTAAAAATATTGTCTTTGAGTTTGTCCCCCCATTTAGAAATCAAATGCAAGCTACTACCATATAATTATTGTATATAATGGGAAAACCTCCAACACAAATTGTAAAAAAAACGTTACCCAAGATTTATAAATAAGACGTATGTATTATATACACATAGTCAAACTTGCCGATACATTCTGATAGTCAAACTCTGTAGGGTCAATTTATTAAAAATATGTCATTAATTTTAAAATATCTTATTATATCGAATTCAATTCACACTACTACGTTATTGATTATTATCAAATATTTATGAAATTAAGATTCATAGTTTTTTAGTTTAATAATTTATTGATTGGCTAAAGCAACCTAACACAAACATATAGCAGGAATGATGTCTTCAAGATGTAGCTAATTTAAAAGTTTTAATGAATTATCTCTCTGATTGAATGCGATGGAAAAACATTTTAGAATAATAATAATAACTTTATTGAATCTTTAAACAGGTACATGGAAATAGTAACAATTTTTACAGATTTAGCACGTGTTCATTAGAGAATCAAGGCCTTGATAATAGTTTAACTGTCAAGTACTAAGAATTTAGTGAAAAATAATGAAAATCTGTGTCAATTCTGTTGACAGGTGGCCAATCCTATACTTTTCTTTAAATTTATTTTCAGTCAAAGTCACTCACAAAATTAATTAGTATGAATAATAAGGAAGTAAAACGATTATTTCTGGAGATCTCTGTCACAACTACAGTCAGTTTTCGAAATAAATCACAAAAGAGTTCTGAAATGAATTGTGGGAGATTTTAATGAATTTAAAGTTGCACTGCTTATATTTTAATGAAGCTCCACTGCTTACTCAATACTCATATTTAAAAGAAGCTAAACTGCTTAAACTCATGTTTTATTTAAGCTGCCCCGCTTCTAATATTCTAATGAAATTGCACCGCTCATTCAATACTCGTATTGAAAATTAATTAACCAGACCACACACTTGACTTTATACATCAGTTATTATTTCAATAACTGAAAGTCTGAAATAAAATTTAAATAATAAATTAGAGAGAGTTAAATATCACAATATTTCACATGAGATATTAGATAGAATAGTTTGACTTTTTTTGTAATTTTCCCGATATTTGCCGTAGTTCTAATTCCGCTGAAGATGATTGGCGTGAAATTAATAACCTTAAGACCTTACGCTGATCTTCATATGGGAAAAGAGAAACGAAAAATGGTGCTAATATTATTCGAAATACTTGGTGAGAAGGGAGAATTCCAAATATTTGGTGGGAGGTGAAAAATGGAATCATTAAATTGTCCTATATAGAAATGATTTCTAAATTCGATGAAATAGAAATAATATAACCAGTGATATGACAGCAAATATTATCAATATCGTATTTGATTGATATAAAACTGTGTTCTTTCTCATGTGATAGGATCTCTTACTTTGAGATAAAAGGCAAATAGAGTAATAACAAGAACCTAGTGTTATAATAATATCCATTACTTTACGACAGATGGTAAGGGAACAGTCAAAAATGCACGTTTTGTTTTATAGAGGTAAAAAGTTCGTGCGAGTTTTCATAGATAAAATCTATTCACGATTCAGGCACAAAAGAAGAGGTGAGCAATTCGAACTTTTTTCACCACTCAAAAGCAGACACCAACAAAGTTCAGCAATCATTCTAGAACTGGAATGGTTCTCCATGTCGCTATTTCAGGAAAAATATTGCAATTTACAATGGGTTATTGGAATATCTACCAAATGAAGCATCCATTAATATTGTCATTGCAAAATACAATATTGAGAAACTCCGTATATTATTTGCGATGATTTTACCGGATACCCACAATTAAAAGCCCACTAAACTCAAATGATATCCAATAAAGACTGAACATGCAAATTGACATTGTTAAGCCTACTGTCAAAATAAATTATAACCGTTATTTCAAAATGTCTGTTTTCGAGTGCTATTAAAATCAGATTTGGTTTATCTGAGTAACTTCAAATCCTACGCAGATTTTCAATATTCAGCTTTATAGCAATGAAATAGGAGAGGTCAATTTCTCTCTTAGCGAATTCTGAGGCATAATTAAAGATTTTAATGCATAATTACAAGCTTTCCCTTTCTATGCTCAATTATTATTTCGAATGCTTAATGATTGTCAGGCATTCTGTGACTAAGTTATCAATATAATGTTAGCTAAAAATTGACCTATAATTCCATAGGATAATATATTTTTTTTTGAAGATGTAATATGAATAACTATTTACTGGAAATTACACAATACCATTCATAATTTTGAAATGTCCTCCCTATTTAAGTGACTCATTTTTTTCAATTACTATCTAATTTTTTCAGAAGTACTTTAATTATGCCGACTTAAAGATAATTGGAATTTCACAGCTTTGTTTCTATATTCAGAAGCTAATTTTGATATTAGTCTTATATCAATATATTTTTTAATTTATTATAAGATTAATAATAAGGTGACAAGGTCAAATAATAGTAGTTTTTCAAAGAATTTGGTGAATTTTCCACTAATTGGCAAAGTTCAAATCTTTCTTTCATTTATTTTACTATATCTCATTCGAAATCAATTTCACTCTAGATTAATTACTAACTATTCATCAAATAATTAGGGTAGATATTGTGATAGAAAAATTCATACCTAATTTTAAAAGTCACCCACTTAACATTATCAGCTTAATTAAGGCTTAACATATTCTTTGCAATGTAGATAAATAAAGTATAATTAAAATGTATTACATTATTTATGCCTTTTTAATCATTCACCGAATCATTCCCGCATGCTTCACTAATTTTATTAATTTAGTATTTTGAAAACTAGGAGTGAGTGCTGAATGGACTCCATCAGTCGATTTGTTGCCTATGGCCAGCGACTACGATGGTAAGAGTTGCACTCCCGACGATTTTTCGAAACAGTTGAAGTAAGTATTCGTATGAGATTAGTTTTATTCTTGCTATTGAAATTCAGTATCACCTGTAATTTAAATGAGTTAAATAAATAGTAAAATATAAGAATTCAGCACGGCGTCATGAATATTAATGATATTTCATTTTATATTAAAGAGGCTATTTGTAGACTCAATGAGGTAAATAATTAAGGAGTCGTTATTCTGTCCATTGGCATACCATTTAATTTAACTTCAAAAAATAGAACAAAACTATTTAGTTCACAACGTGTTCCTAACATATATTTTCTAAGAAAATGTGAAGAAAACTGTTCTTTGTTTCGTCTTTCAAAAATTTTATGAAGGATATTTTTAACATACATCAATAATCTGCATTTGAAAAAAGTTATTGGATTATAAAGAAAGTAGATATATAGCATGTACCTACATATATTTGAAAAATAATAAGAAGTAAGAGATTTACAGGTTACTCACTAATTACAATAAAGAAATTCCAATAAGAAAATGTATTTACACTAATGATTTCGTTAGAGAAAACATTTATCTCTAGTGTGACGTCGAATTTTCCCGGCAAAAATATTCAATGTTATTTTTTTTCAAAATTTATGATAATTAATTATATAAACTGTACGCATATCACGTTAATATATTTGTAATAAATGTCGATGTTCAACACCTTCAGATCTGTTATTTTTTAGACAAAGCATGACAATTTAGTGGTAACCAAATGTTACCAATTTTCCCCTACCTACATGGTGAGTTGCAGGTACTATTTAAAATGAGTTTAACCCTAATGAGTTTGACGTGTGTTTTCTAAGCCAATCCTTTTTAAATTACTGTATATCGCTCATATATTCCTGTAAGTGTATCGCCCTTTCTTGACTTTGTTCCTACATAAATACCAAATACCTTTTTTTAATGCTAAAAAATATTTACGTATCAGCGTAAATCACGTAAATTAAATGTATTGAGGTGACGTGTGGTAACGTATTGTATATTGCCGACCTTGGTCAGGGGAGGTGATGTGTGTTTTTCCTTTTCGGGAGCAGATTTCTCTTTTTCAACTCATGATTGCTCGCTCCAAGGTACTAAAGGACGAAGGAATTATCATTTTGCTTGATGACACGATTGGAGACGAAAGTTAATCAGATAATAACAATTGATAATCATAGGTACAGATTATAGATTTTGAAACAAACCCAATCACAGATTTGCTCACTCGTTTTCAATGTCTTATATATCTATGTATTAATTTCTCATTATTTTTTCAGTATTTTTTTCTAATTTGGTTTGCATTTGTTTAGTATGTATACTAACAAATTGTAAAAATATTGTCCCGTAGGCTTATAATTTATGTGTTTTTTTTTACAAAGTCAAACCATCCCGTACATTATGTTTGCCTAACTCATTAAAGTCAACCTATCGATTATGGTAAAAATTATCATATCTCTTTTTATTGCTTCAGGCAGTGGGCTTTCATGTTCCAATTTATATGAGGGTACGACCACCGGAGCCACCCCCCCCCCCAGGAGGGGTCCAAAGGGGGGCAGGAAAGGGTCAAGAATCGTGATTTGTTTTTGGTTTGAAATTTAATGTTGGGAAGTGTAATATGCAAAATTCATCTATAGCAATAAGATTGACATTTCACTTTATATAATTAGGTTATATTTTTGGATCTCCTGTAAAATGTGTATTTTCCACCTAAAAAAGATGAAAAAGTCAATGAGTTTTTCATGCTACAAGGAAATCAAAGACAGTTTTGGAATCCTTGGTGCATTCCCAACATTTTATCGAAGGCTTTATACAAATTTCATCTTCGTTTCCTTTTTAGAACAGTTGAAAAACAAAAATGTTTTTTTTTAATTTTAGTTAGTCATCGTCATCAAAAATTGCTCATAAAAAAAAACAGGTCGGAAATTCAAAAAAACTCTACCGTTTTGTTCAAAATGCTCCAAGGATTTCAAAACTGTCTTAGTTTTCATTTTAGCATAAACACTCATACACTTCTCGTCTTTCGAAATTTTAAAAATAAAATTAAGAATATTGAAAAAAAAAAACATTTTTTCCTGGAAACTAAAGCCAAAATCGTAAAAGTTACATGAATAGTTTTTTTCTGCGAAGTTACATATATCATGCAAATTTCAGAACGATCGGTCCAAATATTTTTTTTTTCAAAAGTGGGTTAAACCCCTAATCTATTTTTTTTAAATACAAAAATTAAAGCTGATGACATTTTTATCAACAGAGATTAAATCATATAATAAAGATATCAAATGACAAGGAAGGTTTATGACACCAATACGTGAACTATGGAGTATAATTTTCTTCTTTAAAAAAGCCTAATGATGAATTTGACATTCTACTTGAGGTGTCGTTCTACTTCATTCAGACGTTGCTTCTTCTCATACTTATTTGACTAAAAAAGTGTGTTTGAAGAATTTTTTTAAATTAATTTTATTTCCCATAGGTGAAATATTTTAAAACGATTTAATTCTTCATATCCATCTTTTACTATCCACAGAGAAAATATGCAATATATTGTGAAACTATTGGAACCATTACAATGACTGACCATCATACTTTTCCCACATCAATAACGCTAATTGTTGAAGTTCAAACATAGAAAGCAGTACTCTAAGACTCTGTATTCTCTGAGGTGATCTTAAAGCAACACAGATGATTGATGAGTAACTGAGAGAAGATTATTTTCTATCTAACCAAATAATTTACACAGTATCCATTATAATATGTAGTGATATTATTGGAACTATTCATGAGAGAGAGAAAGTTTCAGTTGTTATTGTACATAGTTTAAACAATATATGGCTTTCAAATTAATCTATGCGTTCAAATTTTAACTCGCCATATAAATATTATTATTAATGAATTATGGAAAACTGTAAAGTTTTAAAAGGGAATGGTTTAAACCTGAACAAATAATTCGAAATAATATATTAAAAAACTGAAAGTGAATTTAATCATAGTTCACATTTCAATTATTCATAAATAAATAATTAATGAGCTATATAAATTTATTTTTCATGAAAATTACAATAATAGAAATTAATTGTATTTAATTGGCAATGCTAATATTAATATCTACATTATATTCGTATACTCGAAGATCAAGGTAAATGGCTCTTGGTATCGAAGTAATCTTAATTTTGAAATAAATACCAACAATAATTATTCTAGAGTATTGAGGTCTAGTATGTCCCAAAAAAGAAGTTATGGATGAACATTGGAAGTACAAGGGCATAAGAATCCATCTTCATATTTGATGAACCCAAATTAAAAATATTATTTGATTTAGCATTATTGACTTTTTTTTCTGATATTTCAGGTGATATTTTTTATCCAACATATTTTATAACGAATAAATTAGTTACATAGAAATATTTTCTTCCAGTCCAACTTTTTTGTTGTTATTTTTTGAATGGCTGGAGAAGTTCAAACTGTCAAACTCCCAAAGTATGTCCATTGTCCATCCTTGCAATATGCACGTGTGCTTTCAGGGTTTATTTCCCATGGAAAGATATACCTAGAGTTAAAGTTCCTTGTTTTCTTATTCTTTAAGAAAATGTGTATGGTTGGAAGATATCTGCTTATTCCAGACATTGAAATTGAAAAGACATTTTGGCATTTCAATCAATAGGAAAATTGTACAAAGTAGATAACTATAAATGCAAATTTTTCTCTGAAAAGTAGCTTAGAAATAGAGGTTAAAGATCTTAATGTATAGATACTTTACTTTCAAAAATTGGGTCACATCATTACGTGGTGCTGAAATTTGAATACAAGTTTTTAATTCTAACGAACCAAAAGCAATCTTCTGGCTGGTACGCGGAAAACAGCTAAAGGGGAAAACTGCCAGTTTCTTACTGATAATTTAAAGACTTTATTCATTAATAACATTTTTATTTATAAAAACGGCGTTCGCCCTTCGTTAAGGAGGGGAAGAGACATTTATTTTTAACTTAGTATACAAAACAAAAATAGTAGCTATAAATGTAGACAAATTTATTAGAAAAAATATATAAAATACATTATTATATAAGTATTACAGATATAAATAAAATACAATATAGAAATTAAAAACTAAAACCTTTCTTTGAAAGTACTAAGATAAGAAACAAAAAAAAATTGTATTAAGGACAGAGTACATTTTTTTTGTTTTTACAACGCATCTTTACACTATGTGTCTTACTTTTTCTTCTTTTTTTACGAAATATTTGGAATTTTTAACTATCATTATTAATCTGCAATTACCTACCTAATTCTCTGACAATTTCACTCGAACGATTTGGATTGCCTATTACTTTTAACATTTAAATGAAAATTGTTAAAATGGATGTGTTAATAGCTTGGAGTTTAAAAAAATTTAAATGTAATAAATATTGAGCATACATATAAGTTGGTTTAACGTTCACTTTATTTATAAAATATAAAACATACACTATAAATATTATAAAAATATAAAATCCTGTATAGAAAAATATTTCACAGGATTTATAAATATAAAACATATATAAAATACAGGACATAAGGATATGAAATATGAAGACGTCAAAGTTTTATGTATGGATAAGGAAACTCACACTCGTTTATTTGTAGAAGCTAGTTATAATTTAGTTGATAGGAATGATGTGAACAGGAGCTTAGATGTACCAGACTAATACAAAAGTGTGATTAGGGAAATAATACAGTGATGTAAGATAGTAGGTTAGGTACAGGTAAATAACTTTAATAATACTCAGTTTTTATATTATCATTGGATCTATATTTTATGTTATAATTTAGCTATGCTTATATTGATTAATATTAGTTTCTTTTTAATTTTCATCTCAGTGAAATTATTATAAGTTGCAGAATAGATAGATAGCTCTAATAATTTTCAGTTTATAATTTATTATAGACTTTTTTATGTTTTATATAATTTATGATTTATTTTTAGTTTCTTAATAATTTAAGCAGACAGGCTACTTGTTAGGGTCATATATTAAGTATATTTTGTTAGGTTTTTCTGTGCATCTATTATTTTACTCGAAATGATCCAAGAAAACGGAAGGAAATATCATATAAATAAAACTTTAAGAAGCCATCAGAGTCATCAATACTCCTCTATGAATAATCTTGGCATCCAAATTTTCAGAAGAATAAGATACATATATATTTATAAATTATGTTTGCGGAACTTGTGTAACAAGTTTTTAAGAAGTACGTAACTTAGCAAATAATTCAAAGATGAAAATTATAATTAATATGTGTGTATTGAAGTTTGATTTACTGTGTGTTTAATAAATTATCTTTGTTGAAATATTATTTTCTTTTCAATATTAAGTATATTTAAATTTATAACTGTAAAAATGAATGACCTTATTAGTTTGACGTTCAGAAGATACAAGAAGGTTTGAATTGGTGTTTGAAAAACACATGTCTTATTTATAACCGACGGTACTGTACTTTTTACAAGTTGTTAGAATATATATTATAAACTAATGTGTACCAAATATAAAGTAAAAATATTGAACATATAAAGATAAAAAATACATATGTATATAAGAAATTGGCAACTGAGAGAGCAGAGCTGCGATTTGGTGGAATGTGACCCAATCACAGGTCGCGCATATGGGTCTGTTCTCCATGAAAATGTGGACTGCAGTGTATATATGTAGGGGGTACCAAGCTGTATTTCTACGTTGCCACACTTCACCTCATTACAATTAATTTCCTAATTCACGTGATTTACGCCAATCCGAAAATATTTTTCAATATTTAAACATAAATATATATTCAATGTTTATGTAGGAACAAAGTCAAGAAAGGCCGTTACGTTTGAAGGAGTGACATGAGAGATATAAAGTAATTTTCAAAGGATGTGCTTAAAAAACACCTGTCAAACTCATTATAGGGTTAACCCCTTAACGAAGGACTAACTCCGTTTTCTATGAATTCTTAGAACACTTAATAATATTACAAAAAAGTCAAAAAAATACATAGATTTCATCTAAGTGACAGGTAGTTCTCAGTCTGAAAGTTTTCCGTCTGGAAAGTTTTCCAGACACCCTTAAGGCTGTTATATAATGGCATAGATTGACAATTATTTGATGAATTACTCTATGGATGCAATGGAGCAAAGTGTCTCTAGAGATAAGAAATGTATTTTAGAAAATGATAAGCCTCCTTTGTCAGTGTCAGAAGCTACCGTGGGCAGGCAAGATATAGAACAATAATAAGAAATCATATTAGTATATGATGATGTGTGAGACGATCATGAAAGATAAAAAAAAATGGATTAAATGTATACTTCACCTGGTTATAATATTAAAATTTGAGCCCTTGTATCTCAGACACCTAAGAATGCTTTCGGCCTTTTGGCGATGAAATGTATTCTGTTGCTGTACTGTTCTCATTGAGGAAGTTATGTTAGGGTAATATAATATCCAAAATAGCTAGGAATGTGACCGCTTTAATCTTTTCGAGACCATTGAACTAGTAACAAATTTTAAGTTTCACTCCCTCTTTGTATGGATAATGGACAAACTTTATATTTAAACAAGCATTCAATGGCTTCTCTTGTTATAAGATATCGACAAACTATTCACATCAATTATAAAATGTATTTTTAATTGAGATTAATTATTTAAAAGTCCATCATTCCTTTATTGACTTAGACAGATTGGATGAAAAATTTAAAGATAATCTGTAACACTTTAAGCAACGATGCAATTTCTTACATAATATATCCAAAGTGATAATTTCAGCCTGATAAAATTCCTATATTTACTTAAGATTAAGAATATAGGAAAATAATTATTGTATTGTAAAGATTGAATATAGAACGTTAGATGATTGATGTACATAATGAAATAATTGAATATCACTATACTACAATAAAAAAACTCGATAAAAATTATAAATATTAATTGATATTTATTCACATATTATTTTTGATCCTTGAATGAAACATAAATGTAAATATTGTACCAATAACACAAATAATAATATACATCTTTTAATCATATTATAATTCCTTCATATTTATTAAACGAAAGTTATTACACAACTAATCATAACAGCATTTTATAATGCGACGACCCTAAGCATCGAATTGTTTTTCAATTCTCTGACAATTTCTTCGAACGAATTGGATTGCCTATTACTTTTTAACATTTAAATGAAAATTGTTAAAATGGATGTGTTAATAACTTTGAGTTTAAAATTTTTAAATGTAATAAATATTGAGCATCCATATAAGTTGATTTAACGTTCACTTTATTTATAAAATATAAGACATACACTATAAATATTATAAAAATATAAAATCCTGTATAGAAAAATATTTCACAGGATTTTTACAGGATATGAAATATGAAGACGTCATTCTGCAAAATGAAGAGGATTCAATTCTTGAGATTTCAAACGGATATTCGAACAAAATTCTCCGTTAGATTGGCTCTTGAGATGAAACTTCGTAGAGAAACTCTTTGGTTGTTGCTATCATTACTCGTCAGGAATTTTTAACTAAAGGAAAAGATTATTATCTCTTTAACTTTATAGTTAAAATGTAATTATTTTATGTGAATATACCAGTAACATCATTAATATGTTTCTAGACTGTGCCTGAATATTTTTGAAATCTATTTCAATTTGATTTGTCTACAGGTAAATCTCTTACAGCGAACGAATTTTGGGACTAAAATTGTACGCTCTACCGAACATACAGCTAGTTACAACGAACTCTTTAAATCATAATATGGTTAAACAAATATTCTATTGGTCTACCATGCAGTCAAACCTTGATTACATTCACAGGTAGGCCTATTACAATTTGCAATCAACACTTAATGTATTGCTTTTCAGATTTTCTGCATTTTGATTTTGTTACCCTTTGCCGTCACATTTTCTTTGATTAGAAAAGTTCAATAGAAATTTGAGGGAGGTGTACCATTGACCACTGAAATGCGCAACCATATGACAAGCTACAAAGAGTAAACTTCATGTCATTAGAAAATACTGAACAAGATTAGCGGACAGTGCCCTCTACATGTCAGCACTATCAAAAAATAGATAATGAGACGCATTAAAAAGGTACATATATATAGATCTATGTGAGTGAAATTAAAAAATAATACACTTTTATTATATTTTATATTACTTCAAGCGACATTTATACCTACATTATTATTTCGTACATTTATATAAGTGAGTTGTATAAATATTATGAGATTTTCATCATAATTTTCCTTTAATAATAATCTGAAATTGCTTACCTTCATCACAGTTTCTTTGAAATGCTGTATATTTAAACATAGAAAGTTTAAATCCCAAACTAAATTAATACGCAACAGCAAACACTGATCGACATAGCGGACACTTTTTCCGTACATGTATTGTGCGTTGTAAGAGCTTTACCTGTATATACATTAAAATAAGGTTATATCATTTAGAGTTCATGTGATATTTTAATTTTGTGAAAAAAATTAATCAGATCGATAATTTATTAATTTTCCCATTGAGTGTATAATATTTATCTGTTTCTCAATGGCATTATTCTGACGATAATTGATTCTCATAATTTTGACACTATTTTTCTCTGGTAGTGACAGTATTTAGGATAATTAATCTAGAAACAAAAGGAATTAATTTTCAAAATAGTTTTACTGCATAACATTATTCATACTGTATATTATAATCATAACATTCAGTATCATAAAATACGATTAAACGAGTCAAATTAAATTTGTATATGAAATTTGAATAATTAGAAATTATTTTCATTATTTTTTTATCACACCTTTTTTTAAATGATCTTCTAACTAATTATAATTGATGGGTAGATACAATTATATATCGTTATCTGATAAATGATTCCAATTTTATTTCTGCTCTGGCTTTTATTCTTATATGGTAATTCGAGATAAGTTAATTGAAAATAATTTAATTAGTTTATCATTATTATATCATACCATCAAATAATTGCAACTTTTGAAATTTTCATTGATTACAACATGATAGTCCTATGAATTCTATCTAGCTATACTGATAAAGGCTCTCCATCCTCATATATGGAGTGTCCCTTTATGTTTTTAGGCCCATACTATACTAACAGTTTCACCGCCGCGTTTTCTCTGCCCCATTTACGCGTCTTCAATTAATCACGGTCAAATGAATGGAAAGCAAAATTACATACAATAGTAAATTTGCTGCAATGGCTGTCAGCGTTACTACGATTGTAGGCGGTGGTAACGCATTGGACGCGTTAGCACCACCGCCGCAGAAACGCTTTGCAAACTATACTGGGCTGTTTCACCGCGGCAGTAAAGTGTAAGCACCCATACACAGACCAATAAAGTAGAAGATGTCCCAATACCGTTATTTTGAATATCAAGCGACTGCTGGAGTGCTGGTACGTTATCGTGGTATCAATCATTCCTCCAACAACTCACTATTGCATTATTTCTGATGTTATTATTAGGTATATTTTATTATATCTCTTAATGCAAAAATTAATTATTTGTGAGTGTAAATATTACTTCATTGTTTCAATATATTCGTACATAATATCATATAATTCATTTTTCTTTAATTTTAACAAATTCGGTTTGGTTGATCACAGTTCACGCCCAAAACCAAACTTTTCAGAGTACGTGAAGGAAATATTGGTAAATTTGCTCTAGAATTATTATTTCTGGATAATAAAAGTATAAAACGAGAAAAAAATAATAGAGAAAATAATAGGTTAGGCTGCAAACCTTATTTGTCTCGTTTTCACTGCACAGTGTAGTTTGCAGTGTAGGAAACAAGGCAGTGAGAACTAGGCGGTGAAAATGCTAGTATAATGTGGGCCTTATTATTTTCGCAAATTTGCGGAAGGTCATATTAATTATCATCTTGTTATTCGCATAACAGAATAAGTATTCAACCAATTTCCTCTAAATTTGGTGGAACGAATAATCAATGTCCAGTGACCTTCTGGTAGAATTTCGGGAGTGACCCGGTCAAAGGTCAAAGTCATGGTTATTTATAACTTAAAAAGTATAGAACCATATTGCATAAAACTTGGAGGTATATTTTGGGAGCGATCAGGTAAAAGGTCAAAGATCAAGTTCAAGGCCATTTATAACTCAATAAGTCAAAAAAGTGTTCAACTAAATTGATGAAATTTGATGATTTGTCAGTGTTCAGGAACCATCTGGTAGAATTTTGAGAGCGATCCGGTCGGAGGTTATGGTGAAGGTCAACAAATATAGAACCATATTGCATGAAACTTATTGGGACGATTGGTCATTATCCAGTTACCAATTTATTAGATTTTGATAGGGAACGGGTCAAAGCAGCGGTGAAGGTATGCGCTCTACCCAGTGCACGCAATCTAGTTGATTGCATATTTAGGGCAATGTCACCCGAACATTTTTTCACAGCGTTTTGAACTATGATGTATCCATGTTACGTGACGCATTTGCAGCATTGAAAGCGGTGCAAAAACTCTCGTCATGGACCTTGCCCTTTACTAGATGTTATATTTACCCTCTATTAGAATGTTTAATTATCCCCTTTTAAAGTGTGTATTTGCCCTCTTTTAGAGTTTGTATTTACCCTCAAATAGAGTGTATATTTACCCTCTATTAGAGTGTATATATATATTCTCTATTAGAGTGTGTATTTACTCTCTGTTAGATTGTGTATTTACTCTCTAATAGAGTGTGTATTTACTCTCTGTTAGATTGTGTATTTACCCTCTAATAGAGTGTGTATTTACTCTCTGTTAGATTGTGTATTTACCCTCTAATAGAGTGTGTATTTACTCTCTGTTAAATTGTGTATTTACTCTCTAATAGAGTGTGTATTTACTCTCTGTTAGATTGTGTATTTACCCTCTAATAGAGTGTGTATTTACTCTCTGTTAAATTGTGTATTTACCCTCTAATAGAGTGTGTATTTACTCTCTGTTAGATTGTGTATTTACCCTCTATATTGATGTTCATTTACCCTATATTATAGTGTGTATTTACCCTTCATTATAGTGTGTATTTACCCTCTATTAGAGTGTGTATTTACTCTCTATTAGAGTGTGTATTTACCCTCTATTAGAGTGTGTATCTAGCGTCTATCATAGTTAGTATTAACCCTCTGTTAGAGTGTGTATTCACTCTTTGTTAGATTGCTTATTTGCTCTCTGTTAAAGTGTGTATTTATCCTCTGATAGAATGTGTCTTTAGCCTGTTTAGAATGTGTTTCAATTCACTCTTATAGTGTTCATTTACTTTCTTTTAGAGTTTGAATTGTGTCTTTACCCTCTTTTATTGTGTATTTACCCTCTTTCAAAGTGTTTATTTCCCCTCTGTGTACCAAGCTATTCAAACTCTCACCTTCCAAAGATTGTTTTGTTTGTTTTGTTACTCTCAAATTGCCTGCCTTTAAATTAGGAGTGGAGCTCAAGCAGAGAAGGAAAGTCAGGAACTGTTTGGAAAACAGAATAATTAGAGAAATGGTTTCTAAAATCAATATATTATTTATTTTTGTCTTTAACACCATACTTTAACACAAGATATATGATTCAAGTATAACAAATTCGCAACGCCTGCTAAAGTTGAAACACTTTCTATATATTATATTTTCGTCCTATCTTGTCAGCAAATACCGATGATATGTCTGATGGAGGAAATACGATCTATATTGTGTTCATTTAACAAAATATTCAGAAAAATAATTATCATATATATTGTTTATTTACAAGAATTTTCATGAGTGCATGAAATTTCAAGGAAAGAAACTATACAGAGTATCATAATATGTAACTCTTATACTATACTAATTTTTCCGATAAAATATATGAGCAACTGTACATTATTATTATAATATTAATATAATATCATAATAAGATAAGTGTCAGCCCATTTTATAATTATTATCAGTTATATATGAGGGATATTTGAAATAAATCACAATAACATTGGATAATATATGAGACAAAACGGTAGAATTAAATACGTGCATTTACTGATTACTTAATTCAATGCAATGTTACCGGTCTTGACATGCATCGACACTCTGACTTCATATATGTATATTATAATTCCTTAACTGACTGCGAATCCATTCTTGCTTGATTTCAATATTAATTCATATGAATCCTTGACCATTACAATGAGTTATCGAGCAATGAGTGGATTTGCCGTCCTCTGTTTCCCCCTGTTTTACCTGCAGAAATCTGGCAACATCTTATTTCGCACCTGTGATTGTGGAATGTTTTGGGCTAAAAGTCAGTTGTCATCTCCTCCTCCTACTGTGAACATTCAAACAGCTATCAGTCTCCATATGTCATTCCTATCTTCAGCTCATCTAAGTGCTTACCTAGCTAGGGTTTAATCCACTATATTTGAATGTGGAACTTTAACTAACGATTGCAATATGAGACCTCTAATGGAGACCCATATTTTGAACATGGAGTGAGAGATATGTCATGCCCGAGGAGCGATGAACTGGCCACTGGTGAAACCCTAAAACTGACCAACTACTGAGATAGCACTATGGAAGTGTTTTCCGTGCAGGACCTACAATATCAAACGATGTAAGTGTTAAGGATTCATTTTCTTTACTTTTCTTCATCCATAAAGATATAAAGAACTCTTTAACCCTCTAAATTAATCTCATTAAACATAATTAAAATCTGATTAAAATTAGTATATAATAGAATTGGATTCTCGGTTATTATAAGGGAATTATGATTGTACATTATATTTTTTATTATTTAAAAGTTAAAGCCAATATTTAAAAGGCTAGGATTGTAAATCCTGTGCGGTATATAAATTATTAAATGACTGGATACTTGAATTCCTTTCTTAAATTTCAGGTATCTCAGTCATCACGGGGATAGAGCAGTAACTCTGGGAGACCTGCTTCATTTGGGGGAATTACTTTAACAATAACATGCTACCACAATTATGTAGCATTCTAATAAATATATTCTATCTTTCTAAATGATATTTATATCCTTGCCATTTAGAGGTTTAGATTGTTTATGGTAGTCTTTTATTTTAGTTCATGGTAACCCCTTACAAGCGAATAGTTTCTTGAAAGCAAAGCTGATCTTTTTCTCTAAAATATATATTATAATTCGCAATGCACGTCAACATCTTTCAAGATAAATAATAGATAGCTATGCACAATTATACATACATTAAAACTTATAAAAATTGTACATATTTAAATATTATATGGACAAGAATTTAAATCATACTATTCACAACAGGTATAACATCTTTTTTTTAAGTTGCAGACCCCAGCATCATGTGCAATTTACCACATTACAACCAAATGTCAATTACCATTTAAATAACAGATGTTAACCACAACATCATATATCCATCATATATACATCATATATCCACAACATCTGTTATTGAAATGGTAATTGACATGCGGTTGTAATGTTGTAACCATTTATATACTTTTAATAAAATGAATAAAATTTATGTATATTAATGTCGTAACAACTTTGTAATTATTACTGATTTATTTTATCCTGCAATAAAGATTTATCATTTTATCATTATCATGTGGTACATTACAAAGGGTTAATTAAATTGAAACGGTTCACACCCTGCACATGTCATGTGAGTAAACAAATAAATTTTAAAACATCTCACCTTCGATTATCACAATCCAGTTCATTGTGAATCAGGGACATGCTACCATCTTTGGAGTAATTTGAAGACTGAAGATAAAACCTTCAAATAATATTCAATAGTTGTGTTCTCATAGCAACAGTACCAAACAAAAAACTTTCAGTGGATCAAAAGGAAGTTGTACACGATTATCTTTTCCATTTGTTATGACCCCTACATAACTTTTTTAATCAAGTCTTCATTTCAAACTAAGGAAGTGATTAGAATTGGTAACGTTCCATTTCAATACTAACATACGTGAATTATTTTATATGTTTAACAATAAGAGTTGAATCCTATTGGACAACTTTTAACCGATATATTATTTATTAATGTTAGTTATTCATCGTTTTTTACTTTAATCACTATAGTCTAGAAATTTCTTCTAGGTATTGTTCCATACATAAAAAAGAAATATTGTGATATATAATTTAAAGAAATCACGATTGAATGTTCGATTTATCATTTGTTCTATAAAATCAAAGATTTTTTTTATCTAGCCTCCTTTAAAATAATATATATCTAAATATTAACTTTTTAAAACTAACTAAACTAAATAAACAATGAAAAAATAACTTTCTAATCTCTCAAATCCTACACATATATTATAATTATCATTATTTAAATCACCAGTCACCACCCATAAATAGTTTCCTAATCTTTATTTGTCTATGTCTGTCAGTCTGTGGTTTGTCACGCTTTTAGTGATACTATTCAAAAATTCGAAATTACAGAAAAATGCTAATAAAATTCAAAATCTGAAAAAATGAGATTCCAGAATATTAAGAAAAGCCGGAAAGAACAAAAACTCGAAAATAATTAAATTTGGGAAAATTTGAATTATCGGCATTGTACGAATCTTGAAAAAACGAAAATCTGGAAAAAATGATTGAATCCGAAAAAATTGATGATGATCAGGAAAAAATGAAAAATCAGGAAAACCAAAATCAGGAAAATAGAAAGAGAAGATCTGGGAGAACAGAAAAAATATGGAAATGTAATATATGGAAGAACCAGAAATATGGAAAAATACCGAAAATTTAGGATATTAAAAAACTTGAAATAGGAAATCCGAAAATCTTGAAAACCGGAAATCCAGAAAAAAAATATTTCTAAAGAAAACAGAAATTCCGGGAATCTGAATATCAGGAAAGCAGAACATTTGGAAAAAACAAGGAACGCCTAAAATCCAGAAAACCAAAAATTCGGAAATCGGGAAAACAATTAAATAGTATAAAGCCGGAATTACAGAAAAAAAGATAGAAAACTGAAAATACAGAATATTATGAAATATCGGTTAATAAAAGAAATGTAGTCCTTTCACTTATGACCAAAAATACACTAGTTTTTAATATTTTTTAACCAGAAATTGCGTAATAATGATACTACCACAAGTTACTTGGTTTTCCTATTAATATGTATATATTAATGAAATTGTGACAGATGAACAAAAAAAAATCATATTATTTTACTAGTCACTATACAAGTGCGTAACCTGGCAAAAAAAGTTGGATTATAATTTTTTCGTTTTCAAAATTATCCAGATTGAAATATTAAGATTTCTTAGAAATCATTCGTATTTTTATATAGATTTTTCAATTATGCGGATATATAATCTACATTTTCATTATTCGATAATTTTTATGATTTGTTTTTTTGTCATCCGTATTTTTTACAAAAAAATTGTATTTTTATTCTCATTTTACTATTGACTGGATTTGTAATCTTTTTTCTTACAGATACCTATTACCCGGCTAAATGACAGACATTGTTGTAAATTATCAGAATGAAATTTACGGAATATTTAAATACTTATACTTATATATATATAAAATAATAATTACAGTACAATTTAATATTAAATTTTGTTAAGTGGAATTTTACGAGTGGAACTTTCCTCAGTGTAATCTTACGAGTTGAACTTTCCTCAATGTAATTTTCCTCAATGGAATCATCCACGCACCGTTCAATCTCAATGTACCCTTTTTTTCTAGCATAGTCCACTGCATCCATATGTACGTTTCACGAAAACAGTCTTGCGGTTGGTAGGAATTGAGTTTTGTTATTGTGCTTCTCCTTATCCAGAAATTTGGTCTCAATGGACTTCTGACCAATTTCCAAGCATTCAAGTAATCTGTCGACAACCTTCTAGCGTCCAACAGATTGTAGACGGATCTAATGCAATCTAGAAGACAGCTTTGCATGATCATGGCCAATCTTTATTGAACTTTGATTGAAGTCATGGTGGTGGGCTCATCCGTCTGTCATCCTTGTTTCCAAAATTGCACAATTCTAGCAGATGTGTCACATGAATATTTTCCTTGTGCTTTAGGGGATTCCACTAGGATACTGCTCTCTCTGTATCTTCTTCCAAATGATACTTCCAGCAGCCTTAGCGGGTTTATTTAAACACTTCTTTCGAGTGGTATGTCAAATCCTATTGTAACGTCTTGTCAAGGAGTATGGTAGCATAATCATCCATTCTGGCCATCCACCATCTGCAAAGTTCCTTTATACCTGACTGTTCCACTTTCGATGAGATCAGTACCACAACTCCAAGAAAGTAGGTGACTTCACCTAGTTTGTGTTTTGTTCATCAACATTTCGGGAACACATACAACTAACATGTCTTTAATGTAAGATGTGGTTGCAAGCCCCAACTCCTGCAATCAACAAACCAGATTCACTACAGTACTGATAGGGTGCAAATGATGATGCCATAATAACACCAGTGATACTGCCAGTATTTTACAGACCAGTTTACCAGCCTCCTCCATGCGAATGACCAATAGCATCTTGTATGAGTACCAAAACGTGCACTTACAGAGACAGAAGTATGAAAGCTGGGACATTTGTGGTCATTGTAAAGGCTACCTTTCAAAATAAGAAAATGCAAAAGGAAAAGAGTTTATGATATAGTCTAGACTGGAGTTCAATCTAGAATCTTAAAGAATCAAGTAATTGAACATTGAACAACAGGAACATCATTCTAGTGCGTGAAACGCTTAAATAAGTTTTTGTCTATTATCTCAAAAAACATTGATGATTGGTTGTAAAGAAGTATAACTGACATCTTATAAAGTGGCTATTGCGCAAATTTTGAGAGGTAGGACAACTTCCTAGGTCCAGAGGTTCTGTAGATAAAGACACAACAAAAAGGGAGGGGGGGGGGCGTGGTTATTTCAATTATTAGTTATTTCGGCGTGTGTGGCAAATGTGTTACCAACAAAATATTGTTCATAAACTTTCGATTAATGGATTCGTGAAGAGTTTAGGTCTATACAAATAAGAGCACGCTCAACCACCATGAGCTACTAGAGTATATCCTAATTTTAGCTCAAACTCATTTTTGAATTTGAGGAACCTTCTTTCATCTTATTTAAATATTGAATTTTTCTATTCCATTTAATTTACTAATGTAACTAAGAAATATTGCTAGAAATGATGTGAATGATATGGCATACTAATTATTTCAATATCTTATGTATGTATTAATAATGGTTCTAGCTAGGAATATTCCACCATGGTATATTCCACCTCGGTAAATTCCATCCCGGTATATTCCACCCCTGTGACAATGCTTATTTGGGTGAAAATTAAAAGTCAGATATTATATTTTTAGATTTTCAATTGATACTTATACTAATACGATATCATGAGGAATATGGATAATATTTCAAATATCTTGGCTCAAGTCAATTGAAATTTTATCCTAATAGACAGAAATACAAATATTCATAATATGGCAGTTTATTCAAAAGTTTACATGTTGAGCAAGTTTATATTAATTCCTTCTCATAAACATGAAACTGCAGTATATGTATATGATCTTACAACAATGGTTGGGAGGTGTGGATTGGTTCAGCTGGCATAGGGAACTCATTCACTGTTTTCGCTTTTTACTTATAAGTTGCTGCTTTGGATTCTAGGAGAAAAACTCCAGTGGTTAAAATCTCTTCATGAAAAAAGAACATAATCTCCCTAGTTTTGAAACCATGTTCAAACATCCCAAGATACCAATTAAAAACTTATTGGCTAAAAAAAATATATATATATTGTAATAAACCCCGGTTTAAAAAAAAGCCTTAAAACAAAAAAAACATCTTACATCACTTTTACTCTAAGTCAAAATATAAAACAAAATACAAATAATAAGAAGAGTGACATAATCTTACAGTTAATATCGCTGATGCGTCGGCAATAGTGAAGAAAATTAGTTTGTGATTGAAAATCAAATACCTCAAAAGATCGTTCACACAACCTTTCTTTCTGCTGTTCTATCACATGTGTAGTGAATTAAAATAAGCTTTTGATTGGCCAACAAAAAGTTTAGCTTGCTACAATGAAAATGAAAGTTACATAGTTTTATATAAAATATTAATAAATGATTAATATCACTAGCTAACAAACCTTACCCATAAGGTGGGTGGAACTTACCTGGGTGGAATATACCTAGGGTGAAATATACCGGTCACCATTAATAATATAATATTCTGTTACAGATAAATCTCATATGCAAAGGGTGATTTATTATATGTAGTTATTATAGTCGGTAATACTATAATAGCTAATTTCATCTTCATTTCTAGTCAAAACAGCTTTTGAAGTCCAAATAGCGTTCAATGCCACATGAGTTATTCAACTCTATTTTCATTGGCAAAATGGCCGTATAGCACAAGAACAGTAAATCCGGTCCCTACTCATAATATAATTATTTTCGTAAGCTTACCCATTTCTACCTTATTCTTTTTCCTGTACTAACCAAATCTGGATCTTTCTCTTCAGTATTTCCTGACTCAGCAGTCATTCATCAGTGACAGTTGAAAAGAAGTAAGACTCTGAATTGATATCACGTTATTAGGTTAGCATTCTCTGGTAAATTGTATAACAGTCAGTGTACATAATAGTAGTCTTGGATTATTTGAAGTTAGTTGCGAAGGAACGTTCATATATTAATGTTTTATATAATGATATGGTTTAGGAGGATATTATCACTAATGATACATACAATAAAATATATCTTTGTTGCTGTAATTAAACTACAGCACTTTTAGTAGCTACAACAAAATGTTAATTAATATTGATATTTTGATATCCCGATATTCTACAGCCATTTTCAGAATATTCTTAGAATATTAGTAAGTAAAAACAGATATGAATTCTTAATATCAATGGACAATTATTTTCAAGTAACTAAATCAATTTCAGTCATTCGTTTTTTTTCTAAATATAGAACTAATCAATGAATTATTATATATTTTCACAATATCTTCAACTAACAAATTACAGAGGCCATGAGTTTCAAATTGACTAGAAGTACAGAGGATAGTTAAAATGTAGCAATGAAAGTGGCACTTGGTATTTCCTGTTTCCAAATGGACTAACTTCATCATTTATTATTACATACAATATCCCAGGTGAATATAATTGCATCCTATTTATCATTCCTGGAATATTTAACTCACATTACGTCAAAATTCATTTACTATTTCGGTTCCAAAGGAATAAATTAATGGTTATCAACTGTAGCTAAAGCTAAAGATTATTAAAATTGAACCAACTATGGTGTTAAATTTGATGACATCGAAAATAGAAGATAATGATATACATATTTGTATAATAAAAAACAATTATTATAGTGGTTATTTATTAGTAGAACTCCTATATAGAGAACTCCAGTATTGTGAACCACCTTTCTCAGTAGAGTCTTTAGTCTACTTATCTGTAGTGAACATACAGTATATATGTAGTGTAGTGAACCTATTTAGTTTAGTCTGCCACAATTGGTCACACGGCCAAACTCTATACAGTAAACTAGTTGCATTTTAAGAAAGATAAGTTTTACCAGTACAAGTCTTATAATGAAGTCATGTGTATGGGCTGGTGAACAATGCTGATATTTAGAGTCATGAAGAATGAAATACTTAGTGTAATATGTTAAAAAAAATATATATTTTGTATATTCTGCCATGAAAATGACAGTTCTTATTCTTCTCGTAAATACTCTACTACAGTGAAGTGAACTATCTACTTGAAATATGTATATATTGAAAGAGTTGAAGTTCACAACATCGAAGTTCTACTGAACCAAAGTAGCTATGGCAAATTGAAATTAATTGGATTGATTATTATGAAAATTGTACAATGTAGCTACATATGATATATAGGTATATACATTGGGAAACGGACTATTCCCCGCCGGACTTTTTCCCGCTTGGACTTTTCCCCGCCGGACTATTCCCCGCCGGAATTTCCCCCGCCTATTGTTTTTAATTTAAACCTTGGAAGACAATTAAATATTAAGAATTTTCAATTCGTTTTTTTTTTTTGGAAAAAAGTGTTTGACCAATAAATCTATTGCCGTTAAATTGTAAAACAAAGTCTGCCGTTGCAACTAGCCAATTTCTTGGATTTTTTTTATAACTTAGTTGCATAGAAATTGGTCATTAACCAACTCCTTGAACCAAACCGTTTTGTAGTTACTCTTTCGAAAATTAGTTTTCTTTGGAGACTTTTCGAAAAAATATACGAATCGTCCTCAAATCTGACTACTTGAAAAGTCTTGATTTAAGGATTTCTACATTCTAACTTATGTATTTTCATAATAATGGATAATCGATTGTAAGTTCTTTAAGTAATAAATATTAAATAAGCATAATAGAAAAAAAGACATTATAAAAAAGCCAATATAAAGTGTAATAAAAAAAGATATAGTAGGATTATTAATTCTGTAGTCTATTATATTAATTGTCAAATTAATAAACTACAATTAAATATATACTTCTGGAAAAGTATATATTTGAACTAGAAGTAAATAGATGAACATTTTTAATAATAACTGGCAAAGAAAATAATAAATTTGCGATATGTATATTTTTAGAGCAGAAATAAACTGAATTAATCGTAGCTTTATAGAATAAATTGCTACATTTTTCAATCCATTAGAATTGCCGTAATGTTTTGAGCTTTGTATCATATTTTAATTCTATGCAAATTTACGAATGTAAAGTCTTAAAATATATATGAAGTCTGTTAATAAAATGTGTCTTCTATTTATAAATGGTTTGTTTTATCAAAATTATAATTTAATAGCCCAAAATACAATTATTTTATTCGGCGGGGAAAAGTCCGGCGGGGAATAGTCCTGGCGGGGAAAAGTCCGGCGTGGAATGATCCAGTGGGGAAAAGTCCGGTGGGGAATGATCCGGCGGGGAAAAGTCCTAGTGCCATATACATTGTACGTGTATATTTATAAATTTCTCACTGACATACGTAGAGAGGATGATCGTCATGAATATATTTTGATGTCGGAGTGATATCAATTTTTTTCAGCATAATAATAATAGCAATAATAAATAATTCATACCGTGGCCTTGTGGTCTTTCATGAATTTTTAACCAATTATTCTGAGTTTCGATTTTCTACACCACGCTTCGATTCAATGTTCATATTTGGTGCAGGTTTGCCTCAATTGTCAAACTGAATATGATATTCTATATATTTTGCTGATATGTTATAACAGTAGCGACGAGGAGATCGAGTGTATCGTTCTGTTTGAGTTTCTGCACCAGTGACGGCTATCCTACCGTGAAGTGAACATCAGTGAATGCTAAGAGGAAGATCAGCAAAATCTACAGCCTTGATATGAAAAACTGAGACTTTATGGACATGCAATGACAATTGTATGTCTTACAGACTAACCTAGGGACTGGTCCAGGCGGACCAGTCCTCAAATAAACATATCAATTATTTTATTATTGAACCGATTTGGAAGCTGTCTTTTCATGAATTTTACTTTTCAACATAAATACATATGATTGTACAAAAAAGGTGATAAAAGGCAAGATACTCATATTTTGAAATAGTATATTTCAAAAACTATTAAAGGTACACGTTTCTTTTTTGTTATCTTTTATATTGTTGAACTTTTCTTCATCCACATTTAAATTTGCATTAGGTTTTATTCATTTTTGTGAAAGTTATAAGGATTTTATTGATCTGTGGTGAAAATGGCTTTTGCACAAATAGTTATTAAACCTAATATATATTTGTTTCATATTATAGCTTTTTAATTTTAATTCAAATAGATAACTATTCTTTGGCGTTAACCAATGGATGTGTAAATATCAAATGAAGGTTTTTATAAAAAACAAATATTCAAAAGTCAATTTGTAGAGATTTTATAACAGTTGTAATGAGGACTGGTGCGCCTGGACAAGTCCCTAGGTTACTAAGGTTAATTTGAGTATCTGAACAACACTATGTATGGCAGGCATTTCAATATAGTTTTACGATAGTGAAACCTAATGTTAACTAGAATATCAATATTAATTTAAATTGCATACCAAGTTTGATGTACAAATTATACCATATACCTGAATGAAGTTTTATCAACCAATACAGAAAATATTCATATATTCAAATATAAATTATTCAACTATTTTATAATCAAAATTAACAATTCATATAAAATATGTATAAAGTGGAGCCGCACTTAATTGTATAACTTTTAAAATGTAATTTATCACGAGAGATCACTAAACTAGTTAAGTGTTTTTTCGCCTATCATGCTCATTAATTAAACAAAAGACTACAAGATATTGTAAGATCTTCTGTATGATAATTACGTTTTTTATAGCCATTAACTAATAACCATAAAAAAAGGGTTACTGAAAGCGGGTTCTGGATAGCGGTCAGATATGTATTGTAGAATAGAACGATACAACGATTACATATATATAATTGATATAGATAGAACCTTTATGAACATTATGAAGTTCCTGGTTACCTTTGCAGAATGCGGGAAGGTCATATCTTAGCCGTCGTTTTTTCATTTATTTATCTTCTTGTTATTCGCTTAACTGAAAAGGTATTAAACTAAATTGCTTTTAAATTTCGTGAAACAATTGATCGATGTCCAGTGACCTGCTGGTAGAATTTTGAGAGCAACCCGGTCAAAGGTCAAGGTCATGGTCATTTATAACTCGAAAAATCATTGTACCATATTTCATGAAACTTGGTGGGTCGATTGGTCAATATGCAGGAACCATTTTGTTTGATTTTGGGAGCAATCGGGTCAAAGTTCAAAGATCAAGGTCAAGGCCACTTGTAACTCAATAAATCAAAAATATTTAACCAAATTGGGTGAAATTTGATGGTACTATTGGTCAATGTCCAGGAATCATCTGTTAGAATTTTGGGAGTGATCCGGTCAAAGGTCAAGGTCAAGCATAACTCAATAACTCAAAATGTATTGAACCATATTGCATGAAACTTGGTGGGACGATTGGTTATATTATCCAGTAAGCAGTTTGTCAAATTTTGGGAGAGAATAGCTCAAAGCGGCGGCAAAGGTATGCGCTCTACCGAGTGCACATAATATGGTTGTAGATCGTGTTAAGAAGGCAAGATTATAATACCAACTGATTCAGTGAGTGCAGCGTTCACTATATAAACGTCTGGTCAATACAGGGTGTTCATATTGATCCCTGCAATATCTTTCAGATGTCCGTAATTCGTCGCATGCAACGGAAGCAAATGAACGTTTTGAGTTGAATTTATGTTGTTGCGGTGAAGTCAGTGGTCAGACAGTACATATGGTGCAGGAGAGAGTCTTGCTAATTGTCCTCTTATGTTAAAGGCGTGTTTATTTCTTGTTGCTATGTTGTTATTGAAAATATACATTAAGACAAGCTGCTGACACACTAACTTTTTAAAGCATAGCGCTGGAAACAATGGGGAGGGGAGGGGGTATGCCGACCAGCAGGCAGTTTTGAGTATCTGAAATACAAAAAACCAGCAGCGAAGCTATTATCATATTTGCAAAGAATTGTCAGATCTTAGCCACTCTATTGCAGCATGAAGATTTGAGCCATAAAAATGAAAAGCTCGCTGTGGAATCATTTGTAGTGCTAATACAGACGAAAACTATTTAGTTGTTGCCCCGAGGGACTTTGTTTTGTGACTACCTGGAGATATATCATGCTTAACTTAAGAGCAGAGATTCCACCCGAGGAAAAATTAATGATTAGTAAAAGGTATGTGACTTCTCTTGACTTAAGATAATTAAATTTTTCACTGGAAATTGAAATTCCTGAGATTAAACTTTCCCATAAAAGGTGTTGTGAAGCTTCTGATTGAATATTTAGGTACTATCAAATTATTAAAGGCTAATGAATTGTTAAGTTTAAATTAATATATACCAGATTAGGATCTATAGCTTCTAATATAATTATATTGTTTGTCTAGGCTTCATGAAAAGATTTGTATAGGTTTATAAATATCAAACCATTTTTCAGGATGGATATGAATCTGGAGTATTCCTGTGAATATTCCTATATCCAGGTCTACCTACCCTAACTGCCTAATTTTGTTCTCTTGCGACTTGCGTGAAGGCGAAGCGATACAATTACCATGCGATGAATTTACCATGCGCTAAATTTAGCATGCGATGAATTTACCATGTGATGTATTTACCTTGCAATTAATTTACTTCAATGCATTTATCTCGTATTACAACTTATCTTATCAGACTACAGTAAATCAGTTATTATTTCAATAACTGAAATATTCTTTGAATAATAAATCATTAACTAGCACAAATTTTCAAATGAGCTATCGGTTACATTAGTTTGATTTATTTTCTAATTTTGCTGACTTTTGTCGTAGTTTTAATTTCTCTGAAGATAATTTTCGTGAAATTAATCACCTTCGGACCGTTCGCTGATCTTCCGATGGGTAAAGAAAAAAAATCTAGTTCCACATATTCGAAATATTTATTCAGAGGAGAGAATTCGAAGTATTTGGGGAGAGGTGAGAATTCGAAATATTCGATGAGATGTCAGAATTCGAAGTATTTGGTGAGAGGTGAGAATTGGAATTATTTAAATTGTTATTATTTTCCACTGCTGAGAAAACTATGTCCCTACTCATGTGATATGATCTCTTACTTCAACATAAACATCAAAGAGACAGTAATAATTGACTTATATACCTTTTACAGTTCTAGACAATCCAAATGAAATAATATTTGATCCAAGTGAATTTCAATTTGATCCTTAAGAAATTGAATATGATCAAATATTAAATTTAATAAACTGAAGCCAAGAACTGAGCGATTAATTCGGTACATACTAGGTAAATTCTGAGAGGCATTCTTGAGAAATCTCGAAGTGAATATATCCCTCCATTTATGCACTATTTTTAAGTTTGCATCGCAAGTTGAAGAATGTCTGAGATGAACCTTAAGTTGCTATTATATAATGAGAGGAAGAATTTCAAAATATTGAAGAATGAAGGAGCTTTAGTTGATGATGATGTGAAAAAAGGACGGACGAGAAGAGAGACCAAGTAGGTAAATAATAAATCATAGTTCACAGAGTAGAGTCAATTCAAATACTAACTTCCTCATCTCATAATTATTCCCCAGTTGTCCCATGACGATACATACGAACAGAGCTTCCAGTTAATAATTTGCTGGGGCATAGGATATGATCAATTGTCATCCTTTATTTAGTCAGTGGCTTCCAACTTTTAATCCAATCAGTATTTTCCTGTTCGAATATCTTTGTTGTGAAGACAACTGATCGATGTTATCTTTCACCACTGACATCCAGGAAAATACCAAATAGAAAATATTCACGAGATTTTCTATCTTTGAATTTGTGTTATCAAAGCAATGATTATTATTAAGTTGTAGTTATATTTTTTCACCATTTACATTTACTATACTAAATAAGAATGTGTGAAAAAATCTTTTCAGAAGCAGCCATTATTCCTAGACTAAAACATAAAAATTTATTTACCATATACAAGAGGAAAATAATTTAGCTCCATCTTTTTTTTTTAATTATAATTTATTCATTATATATCTTTAGATTAAGTCATTAGTTTCATAAATAATTATAGTAAAATGTGGTATGCAAGAATAGTAGGAATAAGAATTCAGAATAAAGGAACAAAAAATAAGAATAGAAATAAAATAAAGTGAGTTTTAGCAGAGTTAAATAGTTTCCATTTTGTCTAGTGGAAATACAGTAATGTAAATATACACAGGTTAAAATTTATTGCAAATCACCAATATATTCCATATTCAATAAAATTATTCAGAAACTACAGCTATAACATAAAACTTAATTTTATATTAAAAACGGTTCAAAAACCTATAGTACTACATTAATAAATATTTATTAGAACATAACTATATTCTTTCAAATACCAATTGGTCAGATTTTCAAATAACAGGTTGACCCCGCTTTAAGTAGACCCCACTGTTATAACACCTTACTTACATCAGATGTACCGGAAAATTACTTTCTAACAATTTCATTTACATTGAAAGAACCATAGGTTAAAAGGAAAAAATTAAAGGGTATCAACTGTAGCTGAAGATTCTTCAAATAACTATAAATATATATGGAAAAATCATCAAATAAATCAACATAAATATTTCTGGCTATTTTTATCACTTTTTACTTAATGGGCTGTGGAGTAAAATTTGATTTGTGAAACATCATCGACTCTAATATAAAAAAAGGTAAATTTGTATCATTTTTTCCTGAATTTTTTTTACAGTATACAGCAAAACCTCGTAGTAGACCAGAGTTACGTTCCAAGTTTGTTTGGTCTAGTAAGAAACTCAATTTATTAGTTTCCTACTAGACCAAAATCATTTTCTCTAAGAGTAAAGCGGTGACTTTAATATTTTGATAGCTCTATTTGTTTATGATAATTTTAATGCCAAAATAATGGTGACTAACATACCAATGTTGAAGGGAAACAAATTTGGAAACGGAATTAATTTTTTTGCTTCAATTAAAATGAATATGATATTTTTTTTCAATTAAATTATCATCTCATGAAATTATAATAGTCTTCACTGTCTCGTCTCTAGTTTTCAATTACTTTTCACATCAATTTTTTTTAGCACAGACTCTACCATCAAATCTTGAACCGATTCTGCATTATGTTTTATCCTATAGACAGCATAAATACATTATTCAAATTATAAATTTAACTTTAAAACAGTTTTGTAATTATTACTCCTTGTAATATTTACACTAGAATAACTGTTAGGTGACAAAAATTGTGTTTTGTCTAGTACGAGGTGTTTTTCCAGTACAGTTTCAAAAATTTCTTGGTCTAATAGGAGGTTTGTCTACTAGGAGACTGGTCTACTACGAGGTTTTACTGTATATCATAAAATTGAACCAACTATGGTGTTAAATTTGACACCATTGACAATAGAAGATAATTCTAGACATGTATAATATATATATTATAAACAACAAATATATTATTATATCATCATAAATGATAGAATAAACTTATGGCAATTATTTATCAACAGAACTTATCTATTGTGAAATCTTGCATAGTGAACCATCCTGATTAGTAGAGTAATGTGTAATGATCTAGCCGAATACATCTAGATTAGTCTGCCACAGTTGGCCATAAGTTAGCTATAGTCTATGCAACTTACATAATATTATAGTTGTATCTCATAAAAGAGAAGTTCTACCAGTGCAAGTCCACATTATGAAGTCATGTGTAATGGATCCATTCTGATTTTTAGAGCCCTGAGAAATGAAAAACCTTGTATAATAAATTCATTCTAAATAATTAAGAAAATATTTTGTATGGTCTGTCATTAATTTTTTCTATTCATCTCATAAATCCTATACATAGTGAACCTATGTATTGTGAACTTGTTGAAGTTCACTATAAATGAGTTCTACTGTAGTAATTGTACCATAGTATGGTAAATTCAAATTATTGTGTCTGATTTTTATGAAAATTGTACGATATTATTCCATATGATATATAGTTATTTATCATTTAACAGAAAGGTTCATACTGAAAAATGCAGAGACAGTGATTGTCATAATAATATTTGATCAATTTTGTTCACTTTAATAATTAGCAGCAATAATAAATAATTTATGCCATGTCTCAATTGTCAAACTGAATAGAATATTCTATATAATTTGTTGATATGTTGCAACAGTAGCGACGAAGAGATAGAGTGTTTCGTTCTGTTTGAGTTTCTGCACCAGTGACGGCTATCCTACCGTGAAGTGAACATCAGTGAATGCTAAGAGGAAGATCAGCAAAACCTACAGCCTTGCTATGAAACATTTAGATTTTGTGAGCATGCAATGATATATATAGTGGCGTGCCTTACAATGGTCTTCTATCACTTTAATTTGCGTGTCAAAATGACATCTTGTATGCCAGTCATTTCAAAATAGTTTTACAATAGTAGAATGTAATATTAATAAGAATAACAATATTAATTTCAATTGAATACAAAGTTTGGAGAACAAATTATCCTATAGTCATAAATAAACTTCTATCAACCAACCAATGAATGGAACATAAAAGGGAATTTGACTTAGTGTATAATAAAGGGTGAGTGAAATTAAGGGTCTAAGACCTAAGTGGTAGATTATTATTAAAATCCTCAAAATGTTTGATAGATCCAAAGCCCTATTTTCCTTCCATTTTTTCCAATATTTAGTCATTTATGTACATTTACTTCATCTATTACTAAATAAGTATTGTAGTTGGTTAAGACAGTGGGAGTTAATACAATTAATACAGTGAGAGTTAATTGCACCGCTTATTCATATTTAAAGAAAGAAAGCTGCACCGCTTAATTACTCATATTTTAAATAAACTGCGCCGCTTACTTATAATTTAAAGAAGCTGAACCGGTTATTCATATTTAATGGAAGCTGCCCCGATTATTCATGTTCTATGGGAGCTGCACCGGTTACTCATATTCACTTGACTATAATGAATCAGCTATTATTTCAATAAAATAAATCTTCTTTGAATAATTATATAATTCCTTAATTGTATTAGCACACAATTTCAAAGGAGATATCAGGTAAATTAGTTGGATTTATTTTCTAATTTTGGTGTTATTTGCCGTAGTTCTAATCCCTCTGAAGATGATTGGCGTGAAATTAATCACTTTCAGACAGTGCGCTAATCTTCTGATTGGGAAAAAAGAGGCAATCTGACTATTTGAAATATTTAATGAGAGCAGAGAATTCGAAAAATTTGGTGAGAGGTGAGAATTAGAATTATTCAAAAAATATTATTGAACCGATTTCTTAATTTGATGAGATGGAAATTATGCAGTCAGTGATATGACAGCAATATTATTAATATCGCACTCCATTGGTAGGAAAAATGTGATCCTACTAATGTGATAGGATCTCTTACCATACAACTGTATAATAAAAACTAAACTGATAAGCAAGCAAAAACTGAAATGAAAATTGGTAAAACTGCCAATGGTTGAGTTGAGTGCAGCGGTTAAAGCAACTCTGACAGATTGGAAGCCGTCATTCGAATGAGAGAAGGATTCGAATAATTGACTCACTACACATGTGATTGAACAGCTGAAAAAAAGGTTGTGTGAACGCAATTTATCAGTTTAATCTATTTTGAAGTTGTCCTTGGTGAATGAAGGAGAAGCGGGTTAGCATCCCCTTGGTCATTTGCATTATAACGTTATTTCTTTCTTCACGTTTATCATTCTTTAAATGCTTTTTGCAAGTTTAGATTAAAGCGTTAATTTTATGCTCTTCAACTATGAGTTCTTAGATTTCGTGTTAGGTAGGCTCGTAGGTATCATTTGTCACTGATAGATAGAAGGTGACTTGGATCATAGAGTTAATTTCCTTTCTGACAGTTTTTTCAAGTCACTTGTATTTAATTTCCTTTTGTCGTCAGCTATATGGTATTTGGTTACAAAGCAAACGTTGAACCACTAAATATTATAATGATATTCTCTTCAACTACGAAGTCTTAATTAAATTTTCCTTTTGGTCAGGGTCGTTGGCTTCATTTACTACTACCTATTCATCTTTTTATTCCGTGACTCCAGCAACCAGTGCCTTTGTCTTCTGTAGTTACATTCCCAGGTAAGTGACTGCATTCACTGCGTAGCTATTTTGCCTACATGAGCTTTATCAACGACAGATGGTAGGTTATTTTGATCATGTAGCCAATTTCCTTTCTGACTGCTTCTTCCTGTCACTTTATATTAGATTTCTTTTTGGCGTCAATGATATGGCCTTTGGCTCCGAAATGGACATTTAAAATTCCACTAAAGATAATTACTTGTTCACTCGGATGTAACTTACCAGGGTGGAATATACTTAGTGTGGGATATACCGGGATGGAGTTTACCGGGGTGGAATTACCTAGAACCATTTCCTTACATGTCTTCTCAGTGTTCTCTGAGTCTATAATACATCCTGATCACTTTTCATATTGTTTTACTTATTTAACAGTTTTGTCTGATATATTTTGTTTGTCTCAGAACTTTTGTGTCATCCTATATTAATATCCAGTACTTTACGATAAAGGGTAAGGGAACAGTGAATAATGCAGGTATTATTAAATTTATGTCACGTACTTTACAACAAAGAGAAAGGGAACAGTAAACAATGCAGTCATTATTCTATTCATATGCAGTACTTTATGAGGAAATCACAGTAAATAATGCACGTTTTGTTTCATTGAGGATAAAAGTTCATGCGAGTTTTCATAGATAAAATCTATTTACGATTCAGGCACAAATGGAGAGGTGAACACTGAACAATTCAAACTTTGCTCACCATTCAAAAACAGACGCCAACAAAGTTCAGCCATCATTCTAGAACTGGAATGGTTTTCCTTGTCGCAATATTTTAGATACAATATTGCACAAAGACGTCGGTTATATGAATATTTTCCTGATGACGCAACCATTAATATTGTCATCGCAATATTCAATATTGAGAAACTAAGAACAAAAATATATGCTGTTACTGAAGTATTATAAGATTTTTAAAACAATAGTATGATTTAAGATTATTTTGAATTCTTTACATTTATAATACACAATTATGGGCCCACTGTATACACCGCAAAAAAATGCGTGTGAACCTGACTCATTGCTTTAGTCAAAGCTGGCAAAACTCCAATATTTGAAATTTTTTGATTGACTCTACCTGAGTCAACCTGACTATGAATTAGGATTCAATATGACTCTTGTTTTTGAGAACAATATTAGGATGAGTCAAATTGTTCCGGTTCTGGAACAAACAAAAAACTCAAATTTTGACTCAATTTGACTAATTTTTTCAGTGTACAGTGAAACTGAAAATAGTAACGTTATTTTGGAATATCTGACGTCACGTATGCTTTCGATTGCTAATAAATCAGATCTAGTTAATATGAGTAACGTCCAATTTTACGCTGATTTTCAATATTTAGCTGCATAGCAATGAAACATGAGAGGTTAAAAAGAAGTACGAGTCAGATTGAATCAAAATTTGAGTTTTTATTTTGTCTCAAAAACCGGCTTAAAAATGTTTGTTAATTTAACTGATCCTAATATTTTACTATTGACTCCTAACGAATCCCAATTCATAGTCAGATTGACTCAAGTAGAGTCAATCAAGAAAAAAGACTCCAATATATGGGAGTTTTGTCAGGCATGACTCATGCGATGAGTCAGGTTCACTCGCATTTTTTTCTAAGTTTAAATGATAAAAAAATGTAACTTTATAGTTTTTCCTATAATTTCATTGGATGATATTAAATTCTATGATATAAGTACGTATAATAAGTATCCACGGGAAATTACACAATACCATATTTCTTCTGAATTATCTTCCCTATTTAACACTAACGAGTTTGACGTGTGTTTTCTAGGCACATCCTTTTTAAATTACTTTATATCTTTCATGTCATCCCCTTAAATTTATCGTCCTTTCTAGACTTTGTTCCTATATTAACACCAAATATATTTTTGTACTTAAAAGTAAAAAATATTTACGTATCAGCGTAAATCGCATAAATTAGGAAATTAATTTTACTGTGGTTGGTGACCGGTATATTCCACCCCGATATATTCCACCCTAGGTATATTCCATCCCGGTAAGTTCCACCCCAATTTATGGGCTAGGTTTTGTTAGTTATTAATATTAATAATTTATTAATATTTTATATACTACAAGGTAACTTAGATTTTTATTGTAGCAATTTAAAAATATAGTTGGTCAATCATAGGGTGTTTTTTTCACCTATACATTTGATAGGACAGCAGAAGGAAAGGTTGTGTGAACGCCCTTTATTAGTTGAGATATTTAGATTTTCAATCACAAGCTGATTTTCTCCTCCATTTCTAATTAAGTAGTTTGACTTCGAGTAAAAGTGGTGTAAAATGGGTTTTGATCGGAAGCTTTATTGACCAGGGTTATTTTACATGTTTTGTTTTTTGACAAAGAAGTTTTTGATAAGGAGGTGGGGATTATTGCACATTGTTTTAAAACTGGTGGATCATTCCTTTTTTTACATGCATGGAGAGATTTTGACCTTGGAAGTTTTTGTCCCAGAATCCAAAACAGCACCTTATAAGCAAGAAGCAAAAAATAAAATAAAATAACGAGTTCTCTTTGCATTCCGAGCTCCTCACATCTCTTTCAATCATTGTTGTTAGAGCGTGTACTGCAGTTTCATATTAAGGAGAAAAATTATTACTAAATTTTTCAACATGTAAACGTTGATGAATTATGAATATTTGTATTTTGTCTATTAAGATAAAATTTCAATTGACTTGAGATATCTCTTAATATTGATCAAATGTCCCAGGATATCTTCTGAGTTAGATATTTTATGGATACGAAGTATTTAACAAATAGCCATCTGAAAATAAATTTTGTGACTTTTTATTTTCACCCAGACGAGCATTTTCACAGGGGTGGAATTTACCGGGGTGGAATATAACTGTGGTGTAACATACCGGGTGGAATATACCACGGTGGAATTTACCGGGGTAGAATATACCTAGAACCACTGTGGTGACGTGTGGCACCGTAAAAATAAAACTAGCTAACCTCTCAACACCTTCCATTCACGTTTTCATGGAAAACAAACACATGCACAAGCTGTGATTGAGTCACACTCCACCCAATCACAACTCTACCCTCTCAGTTGCCAATGTCATACATACCAATGTATTTATTTCTCCTTATATGTTCAATATTTTTACATAGAATTTGTTGCACATTAGTTTAGTGTATATAATAACAACTTGTAAACAATACAGTTCCTCAGGTTTATAAATAAGACAAGTGTCTTTTTGACACATATAGTCAAACTTTCCCGTTATTTCCGTTAGTCAAACTCATTAGGGTTAGGCGAATCTCTTTTTTCAATTACTGTTTTTACTAAGGATTAATTATTTTCTAAAGTGCTTCAATTCCTTCGACTGAAAACTAGTTGGATTTATTCAGCATTGTTTCTATATTCAGGAGCTAATTTTGACAGTAATCTTATTTTAGTATATTTTATAATTTGTAATAAGACTAATAATGAAGAAACGAAATCAAATATTAGGAATTAGGTGAAACTTGTACCTACTCTTAGTTTTCAAATCTTAGTTCCAATTATTTAACTATTTTTAATTTACAATGTAGTTCACTCTAAATTTAGAATATAATGTGGGTAGCTACATCTATTGTTATCGAAGATTTCAAACGTAAATTGAAAAGTATTTATAGTATATTTATTTATGCATTTTCAAACATTCGCCGAATCATTCCCGTTTGCCTCACATTCCTGAATTCCCGTCACTAATTTTGTCAATTTAATGTTTTGAAATCTAGGCGTGAGTGCTGAAAGGATTTCATCGGCCGATTTGTTGTTAATGGCCTCCGACTACGAATGGTAAGAGTTACACTCCTGGTGATTACGCGAGACTATTGATGAAAGTAGTCATGTGAGATTTATTTAAATCTTGAAAATCAAAGTTAACATCATCTGTACCTTCAAATAGCAAGTTACGATCATATGACACGCCGTAAAGAATATTAAAGATGTTCCAGTGCTATATGCTAAGAGGGTGCTAGGTAATTTGATCCCCGTTAATTTGGCCCCCGGTAATTTGATCCTCGGGTAATTTGATCCCTGGAAATTTGACCTCCGTTAATTTGATACCCTGGTAATTTGGTCCCTGGTAATTTGAGCGCCGGTAATTTGATCCCCGGTAAGTTGATCCCTGGATGCAGATATTATATTCAAATAAAATAGTATAAAATATTATGTATAATTTGTTCCATCGAAGACTAAAAAATTGACAATGATAATGACATATTATTCTCTATAATTATATTATAAATTACTTGAATTGTTGATACAAAAATTTGATATTATTTCATAAATAAATTGTGTTTATTTTTTTCAAATGTTAAATTATTTTTTTCAAATGTCCAATTATTTATTTCAAAATGGGGAATAATTCATTCCAAAGAAATGGTAAAAATTCACAAGGGATTTTTTTGTATTGTAGATACCAAGTTTTGTACACATTGTGTAATTTATTATTTGAAAGATTTGGAAGAAATGGAAAATAGGGGCAACTAATTTACAAAATGAAATGTGAAATCAATTAATACTATGCAATATTGCGTAATAGAAACATAATATAAGTCCAAGAACTGCGAAACTGTGATCATATTAGGCTGAGTTTACATAGAAGTATCCGCTACACGGTATCCGCTACACGCTAGCCGCTGCATGCTATCCGCTGCACACTATCCGCTGCTCGCTACACGGTATCCGGGATATGGCGGTTTACATATAACTACACGCGTGCCCTGAAGGGGTCTCATTTTTTCACCGTCGCCAACATGGATACATCGGACGAAGAAGATTTTGCTCTCCTCTTGCTAGCAGAAGAAGGAAAAGAGATTGATAGGACGCAAAGAAGTGTATGGGTGAGACATCATTTTCAATTGCGATCTGAGCTCGGGGAATTCCACACAACATTTCAGAGCCTGATGGATCACCCTGACGAAACGCTACTTTTTAATTACATGAGGATGTCCTACGAAAGCTATCAAAATTTGAAAGATCTGATTCTGCCCCATATTCGACCAGTAGGATCAAACTGGAGGCCATCAATTTCAGGAGAAGAAAAACTTGTTTTAACAATCAGGTGAGTAAAAAATTATAATCATTATTCCTTTTATTAACATGTACCAAACTTTTTTATGAACGAATAAACTTCCAAATAATGCATATGATAAAAATATAAATCATGCAGTCCCCTGCATGATTCATACCATCTTTGTTATCTTTACCTCTTTTTAGGGGGCTCCTTTTTTTACTTATAGTGGCATATAGGTATAACAAGAATTTTCTGATGGATAATGATATTGAGACTGTATGGGCTGGTGAGTTGATGCGGGAGATGGCGTAGTGGGATGACTTGACATTGAAGACCTTGATGACGAGGTCATGTCCCAGTTGTAATTGACGCGATTGGTATTGAGGTATTGCCGGAAACGTTTGAGAGAGTTAAGTATTTCCAACTGGAAGTCCAAAAAACAATCATCAGTCATTTCATCAACTTGAGGCATTATTGATTCGAAGAACTTCAGCCGATTAGATTTATGTTTTTCCTCCATTCGCGTACTTAAGGCCTTCATCAATCCAATCCGTGCATTGTCAAAGTTATCATTAGTTTCTTTCTTTCTAGAATCTGCCGGTTTCAAAATGGGTTTTGGCGGATTAGGCTTGAATGACTTCGAAGTAGATGAATTGTCCTCGTCATCACTTAGGTCTTGAAAAATGGCTGACTGCTCTATGGCCTCTTCCAATAAGTTAACTCCGGTTCGTGAATTCCCGTCGCCTTCAGAATAACGAAATTCATCTAAATTAGATGTTGTAGTCCTTTTCTCTTTAACACGTTTTAGAAATTCCATCGAAGTTTCGAATTTCCATGGTTTAATGTCACCTTGGCCGCTTCCAGATACCTTCCTTTTCCGTCTCGAGATTGCATTGTTGAAAGCTCGGTTCAGGGCTTCCCAAGTTTCTTTCGCTGTCACACCTGGAAAAAAATAATATTAATAGCGAATATAATATATATCCGAGACCATAGTTATACAATTTATGAAGGACCATATTAAGAAGAGCAAAATCATTAATCATCTGTAACTAAATTATTACATTTTTATCTACCTATGCATATATTTATATGTTTTTTTTCTATTTCTACAGATATCTTGCAACAGGATCATCATTTGCGTCAATGTCTTCACCATTTCACATGTCAAAGTGTACGATTGCTAAACATGTCTATGAAACATGTGAAAAATTATGGACAGTACTTCAGCCCATTGAGATGCCCAAACCCACACAAAACGACTGGAAACAAAAGGCGCAACGTTTCGGCGACTTGTGGGACTATCCTTTTGCAGTGGGTGCAATTGACGGGAAGCACATAGCTTCAGTCAACCCACATGGCAGCGGGTCAATGTTCTATAATTACAAAGGATTTCCCAGCATTGTGCTAATGGCATTAAGTGATGCTGATTCTTGTTTCACCTTGGTAGATTGCGGTCAATTAGGAAGGGTTTCGGATGCTGGTGTTTTCCAGAATTCAGTAATATTTGATCTTTTAGACAGAGACCAATTGAACATGCCAAAGGAATATTTTAAAATAAGTACTTCAAATGAACAGATACCGTTCGTGATTGTAGGGGATGAGGCATTCCCGTTGAAGACATACTTGATGCGCCCTTTTGCAGCTCGTACCTTGAATGAGGACAGACGTATCTACAACTACAGACATTCCAGAGCCAGAAGGAGTGTAGAATGCGCTTTCGGTATTATGGCCAAAAAGTTCGAAGTTTTTCAACGCCCTATCCGCCTCAAGCCGAGTAAAGCAGTTGTAGTTACTAATGCAAGCACGGTTCTTCACAACTACATCAGAAGACGGGATGGACGGACAGTTGATCACACGTCATCTGTTCAGTATGACATATTCCAGACTCCATCAGATGGTTTCAATAATCTCCAACCTCTCCATGGCACAAGGTTTGCTAACGATGCAATTGGCCTGAGAGACGCAATCACAGAATTTTTCTGTGATCCACATGGCAGTGTGGAATGGCAATACCAACATGTCTTCAGAAACGTACGACAATTGCCCTCAACTTAGATAATATTAATTAAATACAGTATCACATACCTTGACTGGGCGGCTTCACATCATTTTCAATTTCTTCCCAAGCCTGCTGGCGTTGATCTTTGTTTTTATAATCAGCATGTTCTGGATCCCACAGAAGAGGTAGTTGTCGAACTTTTTCAATTATTGTATTCCTGTAGTCATCCATGATAACAGTCTGACGAAATGGAGAAAAGAGATATTGTGCTCAAATATCATGGCTGATATTGGTATAGGTTGTATCTAGGTTACTGAATTGCCTTTTGTCATCACTTTCAAGTTTTTTTTTATAATATTAACACTATAAAATATTAACATAATATTAACACTAAGTTATTCATATATTATATATATGTGTATACATATTTTTATACATAAATATGAATATCAATAAATAATTGGATGTTCAATATTGTTTCATTTGTTCCTTCATTAACTTAATAAAATTTACTATTCTTGCCAAAATATTTTAAATAAATACCAGATTTCAAATGAAATATTTAAAAAAAATACTTGTATAAAAGGATTACTATTGAAGAATATTGTCAATTATAAAAATATGATCTTCATTAATTTAACTACTGGTGCCAAGAAATAATCAAGCTATTAATAACAACAGTAGTGATATTGAAATCTCTGAGTTTCCTGCGTTCCTACAAATTACTTACTTATATATTGTGTTAATAAAATCAGGAGACCAGTTAAATCATGTTGTTCAACTTTCTTTCACCTCTAAACTTGACGGTACACGCTACATGAAAATCGAGCAAATTCGATTCAGACTATCCTATCCGCTTTTGATGCTACACGTATTTTTCGGATAGTACACATATTTTTCGGATAGTTCCCTCTGATGTAAACAGCTACATAGTAATTCATTGGTACGATTCAAGCTATCCGCGTGCCTTCTCAAAACGGATAGCGTGTAGCGTGAGGTGTAGCTCTATGTAAACTCAGCCTTACCGGGGTTAATTTACTGGGGACAAAATAACCGGGGGTCAATTTGCAGGGAATCAAATTACCAGGGGACCAAATTAACTTGATATCAAATAACCAGGGACCAAATTACATTGGATCAAATTACCGCGGATCATATAACCGGGGATCAATTTACCAGGCATCAAATTACCGGTCACGTGCTAAGATATACTGCATTCAACTGCAGGAAATTCAAGCAATGCTCAGGCCTCAGGTAGACTGAAATCCACGGTAATTGCCCAAAAAGTTATTTGAACTTTTATAAGGGCTTAAAATCTTATATTTGTATTAGTTTATTATGAAATGTTTACTGTTTCTTTCCAATAAAAGATAGATAAATAAATTAATTAAAGAGCTCTTATTCTGTCCATCGGCATACCATTTAATTGAACTTTAATCATAGAAAAAAATTAGTTCATTACGAGTGTGTAACCGTTGTTAGCTAAGAATATGTAAATATGACAGTACTTTGATTTTTGTTTTTTGAACTTGCATTAATCATCCGCATTAGAAAAATGTTAGGGAAATCTATCATGAAAGTGGATCTAACATGTATAATCGAGAAAAAAAAATAGTAAGTGATTTAATGGTTATTCATCAATTAGGGTCCAATGCAAAAATACACATTAATAATTTCATATAAAAAACATTTATCTGTAGTATATAGTTGAATATTCCAGATGAAGATATTCAATGGTATATTTTTCTAAATTTATGATGCATAATGATAATTGAACACATGCCATATTACATATTCAGTTTTAAATGCATATGTTCAGTATCCTCTGATTTCATTCTTTTTACACAAGCCATGTCACTTTATTAGTACTGAATGCTAATGTTGATTTCCATCAGTTCTATTAGTTTAAAACATGCCATGTTTCTGCATCAGTTACTAAATGCAGATAATGATTACCCTTTCTGAATATAAAAACTGAGAAAGTAATGTTCAGATGGCGATATTCCGCTATAGAAGTTGTGACAAAGTTAGTGGCAGGTTGAGAGGTCATTATTAAGAAGTTATTAGAGAGGTTACAATTCCAAGTTAAGAAGTTGAAGTGAATAATGAGTCTTCTGATGTAGTTTGGATGTCCTGGAGCTGCAACTAGCATTCTTTTTTTACTATAAAGGTAGGATGACACTGAATGGGTGTGCCTATTGTTTCATGATGAAATGAGTATATTAACATGTAAATAGTTTATACAGCTATTTGTTTAACTCATTCCGAGCGGCAGTAGGTGAATGGAAGTCGATAAAAATATAAATCGTCTATATAGTCACCGCCGCTACTGACTGTCTTCAATTTTAACTACACTACTTAGTTACCCTGCTAAATCATGGAATCAGATAAGCGTCTATATAAAGACGTGCAGCTTGTTGGTTATATATAGAGTCTATATATAGACTGTGCCGCTTGTTGGTTATACATAGAGTCTATATATATAGACTGTGCCACTTGTTGGCTATACATAGAGTCTACATATAGACTGAGCTGCTTGTTAGTGGAGTGACATATGAGTTTTGTATTGTTATTCATATAGTTGTTATGAATTCCTAACAACTATATGAATTATTCATATATATCTTATTCATATAAAGATATAAAAGACTGAGCATTTTTAAGTTGCATAAATTGAATTAGTTACTTTTACTGGTATATATAAACATATTTATGAAATAAATTATCAAAAAAACAATTCAAAATAGTTATACTTTATTTCATTTTTACAGTGTTTTTCAAGTATTTATTTCATTGTTGGATGGACAATGTACTCAACAGTCAACACTCAACATATTTACATCTTTCCATTTTAAATGCATCATCTTTCCTTAGAACTGACATACAGTTTGTCCTATACTCCCCTCCCCCTCCCCTCTTTAACACTTCAAGTACTGAGCTATAGGGTGCATTATTGCACAATAACCGGTAATTAGGTGTTTTCACGTTAATTCTTGTCATATTTGGGACCAATTTTACTTCCGCTAAATGGGATCAATTTTCGGAGCGTCTATATATAAGTAAGGCCGCTTGGAATGGGTTAATAACAGTATCTCATCATTTCTAGTTTTTCTCTTTTCAAATTCCTTTTCCATTTGATCAATTTTGCATTGCTTTCAAAATGTCTTGTATTTCTGTTAGAGAAGAGAAAAGAATTGCCAAGCTCCACGGTTATTTCGTTTATGCCCCCAATCAGACCGCTAACCTATCCTTGAAATAATGAATCGTGTGTTTAGTATTTTTATGAGATTGAAAAATATAATTAATTATTGAATATTAATGAAATATTAGAAATAACTCAAATAAGTAAATGTATAATGGATAAAAACAATATGCACATACTAATTTGTCAATATTGAGCTAGTTAATAAGCCTGAGAATAATAATTAGGGTGTAAATTGCCTGGCCTCGACTTTACATTACCGAAGAAAATTAAGCGAAAAATTTTGATTTTTTTATTTTATTTTCATTTCACAAATATTTCTAAAGTTATATTCGAAAATATGATGAAACAAAAAGCGATGATGAGCAAGATAAGAGATCAAATTTGAAGAAAACGATTTATCCTTTATATTACAAAATCTCATGAGGCAATAATTAAGACGTACAAGTTTGGCATGCAATAGTGACTCCAGAACTTTGAAAAGGGTGGCGAATTTTAAAGCTTCAGGAATGCATTTGTTGACAATTTATAGAGAAGTTGACAGATCTAAAAAGTGTTCTTTCTGGCATCTTAAAGTTTTATGATGAAAAGAAAACTTTCTTTTCTACTTCCAAGCCTAGCAGACCACGCGTCACCACTATAAGAGGAAATACGCCTGCCTACTATGAAACCCAACGTCGATACCCTTTTCAGAGTACAGCAGGCATACCACGAAAAATTAAGAAACTTTTCTGTTTTCAATAATATCAAATAAGTCAGCTGTTTCACTTTTTCACGTCGTCTCAATGACATCGGATTCACAGCTCGTTCCGTGCAACTAAACCATTTATCAGCATGAAATACAAGATCGTGGAACTGACTTATGCTGAGGCTCATGTTCTTTCGTGTGAAACAGATTGGGATAAGATGCAAATATTTTGTGATGAAAATAGTTAGGTGTGATGGAAGACAAATTGTTCGAAGGGTTTCAGGAGATAGTAGGATCTGGGGGATGTTTTCATTGGAAGGAGTTGGCTGCTGCTTCGAATAAATGGGATAGTAAAAGTCAATATTCATCGCAATTTTCATGAACACATGTCATTCATCCAATTCGATCATCTCCGATTCATCCAACCATATATATACACACGTTACCGGACAATTGCCACCCGTGGACACATTATGCACGACGGTGCTAGGAAAATTCGTCCACAGAAAATTAGTCCTTTTAGTAGGGGTTCAAAAGGGAATTAAGTACAAGGGACTAGAAGAAGCAGTCAGATAGGAAAGTGGCTCCATGAACAAAGTAACTTACCACCGTCGGTGACAATGCTCATGGATGCAAAAAAGCTACTCCGTGAATGCAGTAACTTACCAAGGAATGTGACGAAATGGGACACAAGCAACGTAACAGTAATTAACTTTTTCGAAGCTATAACTATAAATTTCAAGTTATACATATCTACTTGCCTCCCTAATATCTTGGAAAGTTACTTGACATGAAATTAACCACCTATAGGTAGGTAGGTACTTCTAAGATCTATTTTTGAGGTGCCTAGATAATTTCAACTATTGTTTCCTAACTATCTACCTGTTTAAATAGTGACTTATAAATAGTTGCTAGGTAGTTACTTGGTTATTTAGTTAGCCCTTATGCAACTACATCGCCTAAATATAAAAAAATATGTTTTTGGTTTGGTTGAAAAAACCTCTTTAAGAATTTAATAATTAGATAGCTAGGTAGGTAGATTCCTACCACCGTACCTAAACCTATTATTTAGTACTTTTTAGCTAACTAGCTAATAACAGTTAGATATATGTGGCTACCTAATTGTAGTTTGGCAGCTAATTAACAGTTCAATATGTTATCAACTACCTAAGTTTGGGGTAAGTTCTGAGTTATCAATCGGTTTCACATTTTCGATCATGAAAAGTAGCTAGGCTACATATGATAACCATTGATGCGGGATCAGGGATGCCTATTTCTATTTGCATCCACGATAGTCACTAGCCTTAGATATCTATGAGGTAGCTACGTGGTACCTATCATGGATACAAATTGAGCTTAACAGTTTAGTGATTACTATAAGCATTTAGTTTGGGAAACTATCTAGGCTTAATTGATTAGTCCTTAAAAAAATTAGGGCTCTTTCCCATTTGACGACCCCCGCAAAATTTAATTTAAATTATTTTATCTATATGTATTTTTGTCCATAGAATCCGAAAATCAAATCGTTTTTTGTAGAAACTAATAGTTTTTGAGATATGAGGGTTTAAAGTTATTTATTTCCTATGTAATACTGAAGGATTGAGAACTTTGAAAAAACTCGTGTTTTCATTGAAATTACTCAAACAATATATATTTTTGGCATGAAACAGTAATGTAGTTTGTTGTATCCGCTAGTTTGTTGTACTACACACTTCATGATTGTTTGATGTCCTGGCAGGAGGGTTCGGGGGGCAGCACGCCCCCCGAAATACATATATCAAAAATATTTCCAGTTTCTGTGATATTTTCAAATTATTACTTCAATACTGATATGTGTAATGGGGGCGTGCCGCCCCCCAACCCCCCTGCCAGGTATATGTAGTAAGTAGCTACATAGTATAGCTAATTTGTGTTCTATACCAATTATATAAATCAAATGCCCATAAATTAAATCAAAAATCTTGTATATAATATCAGGGATATAATATCCATATTATGTATATCAACACTAGTTGCTTCTTACTGGTATGTATATTGCCTCTTACATGTAATTTAAATTTGTTGTAAAAATGAACCATTATTCTATATTTAAAAAGTTCGTAGCTACATCAAGTAGCTAGAAATGTTCTCAAAATTATCAGAAATCTATAGCTAAGAGGATATATTGTTATATGAAAATTAATTGAAATCTTCCTGAAGTTCAAGTTTATCATGACTAATTATTTTAATTTTATGACAATCAAACTTTTATTTTTCTACTGAGCAATTAAATTGTATTACAAAACTCATTCTGAAATATACATCATTGGACAGAAAATGAGCAGATAGCTACACATAATTTAAATTTCCTTTCAAAATGAATATGAATTAAATCAGTATTGTACTGAGGTTGTAGAAGAACAGTTAAAATCATCATCTCAATTACAAAGTTTTATGTCTATTGTATATATACATAACATGTTTTTCTTAATATAGGAACATTGAAGGTACAATTAAATATAATATTCTCTCACTTTCAGTTCGAAGAGTGAAGAGGCTATCGTATCGTTCCTGGATGATCCCATTGAGGAATATGATAAGCTTCTATTGGGCCATTGTTGAGGTAAATGCTACAGGGTTTTTTCAATGAGCATATTTTAAAATCAATTCAGTTGAATTTTCTACACTTTATAATTTTTTAATTGGTTTTGGTATTCTCTTATCTTCTTCAAATATTGGTTAAATTACTTCTTGAATACTTTATTAATGTATATTAAGTAAGCCATGAATCGGTAGTAGCAATTTTAATTATATAAAAAACTAGATATGTGCACTCGGTAGAGCGCAAACCTTCGCCTCCGCTTTGACCCGTTCTCTCCCAAATTTTGATAAACTGTGAACAGGATAATAACCAATCGTCCCTTCAAGTTTCATGTAATATGGTTTAATACTTTTTGAATTACAAATGGCCTTGATCTTTGATCCGATCGCTCCTAAAATCTAACAAAATGGTTCCTGCATATTGACCAATCATCCCACCAAGTTTCATGCAATATGGTTCAATAATTTTTGAGTTATAAATGACCTTGAACTTTGGCCGGGTCACTCCCAAAATTCTAACAGCAGGTCACTGGACATGGACCAATCACTTCACCAAATTTCAGGCAATTTGGTTGAACATTTTTTTCAGTTAAGCGAGTAACAAGATGATAAATATTTAAATAAATATACCACGGCTAAAATATGACCTTCCCGCATTCTGCGAAGTTAAATATTTAACGTAACTAGTATAAATGTTGGGTTCATTTATGTCTTAGTTGTACTTGGTCAATGTACTAACGGATTTGATTTCTTGATGTAGCTACTTCTCTCTCTTATATACAATAAAAAATTATCGTTTAATTTCAGATTGAAGATTTTCAGTATGCATGACCTCTAAGTTTAGTGCATGTACAACTCAAGCATGGGAAATAGGAGGCAGAAAGCAGAGATAGCATTCACAAATTATCGTCTACAATGCAGTTTAAAGTGAGTTTAAATTAAATTTTCATGGATTTAATTCCATAGAATATGAGAACTCGTCAATACATAATAGGTTTGACGTTATTTACTAGACCGTCTTATTGTTCTGGTTATTGAAATTATTTTGTTAGCTACAAAAATCCTCAATCTGCTTTCCCAAAAACTATTCCTCTTCTTTTACTTACGCTTATCTCTTGATAAAAAGGACTGACTATCCTCAGTCACTAATTGCAACCGGGTAGATTGGCTAGTGTATCATTATTATATGAAATGTTCTTTTTGAACTTTTCTTAGTGTTCGTGATTATGCTGGAGAAAAGTGTCTGCTGTTAAAAACAAACTTTCTATATACCTGATGAAAATGATTAGTGAAATATTGCTAAAACATTTTCATTCAACTTTATTTCAATTTATATTCTGCTGAAGTGTTTAAATAATGAAATACTCTTTAATTCGTATCGTTGTAATTTGGATTATGAATTTTAATGATTATTGACAGTTATATCGTTGTTTAAGATTTTTGATCTTTTGCCCATAAATTAAAAAAACTTGTATATTATACCAGGGTTGAAATATTTATTGTGTATTGTTACTAGTTGTTTCTTTCTGTGATGTGACCTCCAAAAGCTCTATTTTGAATCGGAGAAAAGGGTGAATGGAAAAACAGGGAAGCTAGCGTCTCTTGGCACCAACTGTTATAATTTGAATTCCCTGCTTTCTATTTTTTTCATTTTTCAACCCTTCTTTTCAGATGGTAGTTCTAGTGTTGTGCTCTTCAAATATAACGTGCCTGTGTCAGTTTTAGTCAATTTCCAGTACCATAATTTGTGATCTATTTTTAAAATAAAAAACTCTATTTATTTCCAGGAATCCATCATGTGCTTATTATGAGTCATCCGTCTTAACCCTAATGAATTTGACGTGTGTTTTCTAGGCACACATTTTTTAAATTACTTTATATCTTTCAAGTAATCCCTTTAAATTTATTGGCCTTTCTTGACTTTGTTCCTACATAAATACCAAATATATTTTAGTATTTAAAAGTTTAAAAATATTTACGTATCGGCGTAAATCAGCGTAAATCACATAAATTATGCAATTAATTGTAATATGGCGAAGTATGGCAATGTGAGGTTATGTACCGTTCAGGACCACGGCCAGCTGTGGTTGGCTGGCCACTCAAGGTCAGTGTCTCGTCAACTTTGGTCAGGGGAGGTGTTGCGAATGTTCCCGCTCCAAGGTACTATCGGACGAAGATATTAATAACATTTTGTTCGATGACACGATTGGAGATTAAAGTTCATCAGATTGGAATATATATTATTTTGTTGTTCTAGTCTACCACTTTAGTCTTATAAACATGAAAAAATGAGTATGCTGCATATTTGCATGGAGAATAATTAGCTATAGCATGTATTATACCTACTTATAGTACCAATGTTATTGTTTCGTCATTATAATGGATTGAATTATGCCAAAGTAGTCCTTTTTTATTATTTGCGTAATTTATTTACTGACATATAAAAATATAATACATGTGTTTTGTTCAATATACATTGAATTAAAAGGAAAATTGTTTTTATTTCAATCATCAAAATATTCATATGAAATATATATATAGTTCATTAGATATACCTAGGTACTATAAATGAAACTAAAGTTTAATTGTTAACTAGGTACAATATAATAAGAAAAATATAAGAAATCAAAAGTCCATGTAAATTATTCAACGTATTGATAATCATAGATATAGAAAGAAAATAATATAGCTTAGTACCCGCTAAACGCACCAGTCTGTACGTTTCCATGGAGAAAACAGACACGCACTCTCTCTTCCAGCCAATCAGAGCTCGCCCTCTCAGTTGCCAATGTCTTATATACCTATGTATTTATTTCTCCTTATATGTTAAATATTTTTACTTGAAATTTGGTACCCATTTGTTTAGTATATATACTAACAACTTGTAAAAAATACAGTACCGTAGGTTTATAAATAAGACATGTGTTTTTTAACACATAGTCAAACTCTCCCGTAGTTTTTGAGAGTCAAACTCATTAGGGTTTAAGGAATTTTGAAAATCAAGAAGCATCGATGGTCAATTGTCGTCGATGGAAAGAAAAGTCACCCTATTAAGCGACTGTACAAATCTATGGTCTCTTATCTATACGCTGGTTCGACACGTTGACTGCGGTAGCGGAGTATTCAACCTACTATTTGGAGCGTAATTCCATCCCCTCTTTTCCGAAGCCTTTTCCTCTTCGTGTCTCTTTGAATCACTTTGTAGTGGATAGAGACAACTTTTATACATATAAGATAAAAACAATCCACCGACAGCTCAACACATATCTGAAAAGTGATTAGTTTTTAATATCAACCTTCATCATATCTTGTGGCAACATTAATTTCTCTCATCATTTGGCTTCAACAATGTTATAATTTTGCTGAAAATTGGAAAACTCAATTTAATTATTCATATTTCATATTTTTATGTGACTAAACTGTCGTCTATATTTATATTCTAAAATGTCTGCTTGTAAATACTATTTATTAGTTCTTAAAGTTTAGGTATTAGACCTAAATTTCCTGTTTTGAAGTCCTAAATTTTTTTACATAGGTCTTAATTAAGGGTTCGGCCTCAAGCTCAACACTGTTAACTTTTGATTGAAAATTAGTTGAATAGCATACTAAGTCAGTTTGAAATAGAATATGGTTAATAACTGTTTATTTACATTATTATGATAACTAAGAGATGGCGAACACTAGTACAGACAAATAGTGAGGACTGGCACTATTTGTGTTGATATATTTTAGTGTTTTTGATTTTAGAGACCCATAAAAAGATTGGTAGTTTGAGAAGGCTAAAAATCTGTTCAAAGTCTTTAGGTGACTCTGTTCATGAAGCAGCTTTCATTTCAGACTGCTTCTCCAAGCTTTTCCAATCAATGGTTTGGTAATTAAGTTTCGAAACATGTTTTAACTTTTACTAAATAAATTTTGAAAACAGAGGATCTCCATCTCCATTAGACTCTTGAGTGTAAAAGTCATTTATAAATTTAAATAAGGTATTCTTCGTCCTATTCATGTGCTATAATTTACAGCTCTCATGAATTCAAAATACATATTTAGAGTGCATGGCTCTTTTGAATTTGTTATACTGTGTGTTCCATTATATTTCTAATTAGCTTTGTTTTGCATATTAACAGAAGTTCTCTCAGAGCTTCTAAGATTTTTGTCCCCCCGTCGTACGCCGTGGTATATCCCTCGGCTAAATGACGGAGGAAATCCCTCGGCTAAATGACGGAGGAAATCCCCCGTCGCACGCCGTGGTATATCCCTCGGCTAAATGACGGAGGTAATCTCCCGTCGTACGCCGTGGTATATCCTTCGGCTAAATAACGGAGGAAATCCCCCGTCGCACGCCGTGGTATATTCCTCGGCTAAATGACGGAAGAAATCCCCCGTCGTACGCCGTGGTATATCCCTCGGTTAAATGATGGAGGAAATCCCCGTCGTACGCCGTGGTATATCCCTCGGCTAAATGACGGAGGAAATCCCCCGTCGTACGCCGTGGTATATCCCTCGGCTTAAAGACAGAGGTAATCTCCCGTCGTACGCCGTGGTATATCCTTCGGCTAAATAACGGAGGAAATCCCCCGTCGCACGCCGTGGTATATTCCTCGGCTAAATGACGGAAGAAATCCCCCGTCGTACGCCGTGGTATATCCCTCGGCTAAATGACGGAGGAAATCCCCCGTTGCACGCCGTGATATATCCCTCGGCTAAATGACGGAGAAAATCCTCCGTCGTACGCCATGGTATTTCCCTCGGTTAAATGACGGAGGAAATCCCCCGTCGTACGCCGTGGTATATCCCTCGGCTAAATGACGGAGGAAATACCCCGTCTTACGCCGTGGTATATTCCTCTGCTAAATGACAGAGAAAATCCCCCGTCGTACGCGGTGGTATATCCCTCGGTTAAATGACGGAGGAAATCCCCCGTCCTACACCGTGGTATATCCCTCGGCTAAATGACGGTAGAATTCCTCCGTCGTGTGACGTGGTGTACCCCCCCCCCCCCCCCACGGCGGCACGCCGTGGTTTAGCCGTGGGGACGATGTGCAGATTACGAGGGATAGCCGTCGTGCCGCCGTGGGAAATCCCTCTCATATGTACCCCACGTCAAAATTACGACGGCGTACGCCGAGGGATTTTTGATGAAATGTTAGCTGGGATAAAGTATTTACTGTGTCTGTGATAAGCATACTTTCAAGGAGGTAGAGTATTCTTTGTATATATGGTCAGCATACAGTCAGGCTTTTAGAATATTCTCTGCCTATGTGGTCAACATATTATCAAGGCCATAGAGTATTCTATGTACATGTGGTCGGCATACTATCAGGGAAGTAGAGTATTCTCTGTCAGGAATGTATATCATCATACTGTCAGGGACGTAGTGTATTCTTTGTCTATGTATTCAGCATTCTGTCATGGACGTAGAGTATTCTCTATCTATGTGGCCAGCATACAATTAGGGACAAAAATTATTCTCTGTGCATGTCGTCAGCTTACGGTCAGGGACGTAAAGTATTCTCTCTCAGGAATATATATCCGCTTATTTTAGGGGACGTAGAGTATTCTCTATCTATATGGTCAGCATACTATCAGGGACGTAGGGTTTTCTCTGCCAATGTGGTGTGGTCAGTATACTTCAGGGACGTAGATTATTAACTGACCGTGTGGTCAGTATACTGTCAGGGCAGTAGAGTACTCTCTGTCTATGTGGTCAGCATATTGTGATACACATAGAGTATTTTGAGTCTATGTGGTCAGCATATACTGTCAAGGTCGTAGGGTTTTTATTCTCTGTCAAGAATGTATATCAGCGTACTGTCAGGGTTGTAGAGTATTCTCTGTATATGTGGTCAGCGTACAGTCAAGCACTTAGAATGTTATCTGTCTATGTGGTCAGCATATTGTCAGGAACGTTAAGTATTCTCTCAGAAATATATATCCGTATATTTTCAGGGACTTTGAGTATTCATTATCTATGTGGTTAGCATACCATCTGGGACGTAGAATATTCTCTATCTATGTGGATAGCATACTGTCAGGGATGTAAAGTATTCTATCTCAAAAATATATATCCGCATATTCTCATGGACGTAGAGTATTTTCTGTCTATGTCAACAGCATACTGTTGAGAACATAGATTATTTTCAGTCAATATGGTCACCATACTGTTAGTGACGTAGGGTATTCTATGTCTATGTGGTCATCATACTGTCAGGGAAGTATATTATTAACTGACTGTATGAACATAGATTATTCTCTGTCTATGTGGTCAGCATACTGTCAGAGACGTAGAGTATTATCTGTATAATATGGTCAGCATAGAGTGAGGGACGTAGATTATAACCTGACTGTGTTATCAACATACTATCAGGTACGTAGAGTATTCTATGTCTATGAGGTCACCATATTGTTAGGGACGTAGAGTATTCTATGTATATGTGGTCATCATACTGTTAGGAACTATTAAATTGCCCTTTTCCTATGGGATTGATAGTAAATTATCACCTATTTTCTAAGTAGATGAGGCTTGTTAATAAACTTATCCCATAGGGCAAAATAAGTCTCCGGGTTCGTTACAATTGTTTGTATTATCTTAACTTGAAGAGACTTGGAGGTAATTGATTGAATTCTATTAAATTGACAAATGACTAAACGGTAAAAGTTTTTAGGAAGTAAATTAAACACAAGGAAGTTTTAAATGAGTGTACTTATATTAAAGTTCGAATAGTACAGAGTCCTAAGACTTACGCACAAGTTTTTAAATAACACAACACAAGTTTTAAATAAACTAGCGGTTGAGTAAACTTAAGGGTTTAAATAAACAAGGGTTTGAGTTGCCAACTCACGAAACCCGTGGATGGACAAGTCCGACCGGACTTGGTCCGACCAACCAGTCTTCAAGAGACCATCGCGAATTATGAACACTTTAGTTAGGTGCCAATGGTATTTAAAGGGTGAACTGGAGAGTCCAACCTTCCAGTGAGTGAATAAACTTCTGTTAAGGTACTGATAGTACTTTTCAAAGATGTTTTTCTACTCACTGCAGATAGAAATAACACACAATGCATTTTTAAAATTTAACACGCTAGTGGTAATGGCTTTCTATACGATTAACATGTAGATCGATCAGATTTACTAATAGTTCATTTTAGTGAAACCTGATTTGCTAATAAACATCCAAATTTAAGCATACTATTTCAGAGTCCTGTTTAACCTATACATGATCAGAAATGTTACAAGTTCCTAACTATTAATTAAGTATTTCAATTAGAATAATTGAAATACTTGCTTAATTCCTTCTAAATTAATTAAGTATTAGTTTCAATTCTATCTATAGAAAAAGAACTCAATATTCTAAGTTGGATAACTGATTTACAAAGTTCATGAAGTTATATAACTTTAGTACAAATTATAAAGTTATATTCTGAGTTACAAGTTATAGCTCTGGGTTACAAGTTATAAAGTTATGTTCTGAAGTTACAAGTTATATTAGCGGCTTACATCAAAGCTATTCGTTTATAATTATATTCGAGGTCCTAGCGAGAATAACATGACCATAAATTTAAATTGCTTTTCCTTCTAATGAACAGTGTACAAGATTAAAAAGATTATGTCTGATTAAATGATTATCAAATTATAGAAATTGAAAGATTAAGTAAAGATACAAGTTCAGCGTATTAACAATCTTTCTATTGTTAATAGGAACGTAGAGTATTCTATGTCTATAGGGACATCATACTATCAGGAACGTAGATTATTTCATAACTGTGTGGTCGGCATACTGTTAGGGACGTAAAGTATTCTCTGTCTATGTAGTCAGCATACTTGGATAGACATAGAGTATCCTATGTCTATGTGGTCAACAAACTGTCAAAAAATGTAGAGTTTTCTCTGTCTATTCAGTCAGAAAACAGTCAGGTCAGGGACAAAGAGTATTATGTTACAGAAATGTATATCATCATACTGTCAGAGAAGTATTTTATTCTTTGTCTATGTAGTCAGCATACTATCATGCAAGTAAAGAATTAATTTTCTATGTGGTCAGCATACTGCCATGGACGTAGGGTATTCTCTCTCAGAATATATCTCAGTTATAGTTGTTTCGAAATACGTTAGAATTCTCAAAAAATAACTTTTAACTCTCATAGAAAGTTCATTCAATCCATAAAATGAATTGAATTAACTAATGGTTGATGACACACCACGTCATACCTGTTTTAACACACATGAAAAATGAATAAAGTCCGACCAACTCACGAAATAAATTGATTTAAAGCATAAATTGATGATCCATTAGTAGAGCCCAGATTTCCAGTTCTTATGCTATAAACGCTGTTTTGACTATAAAAATAAAGTTTCATAGCGCTTATAGCATAAATGTTATTTCGACTATAAAAGCTATTTGACTATAAATTAAAAGATAAAACTAGTAATTATGGTATAAACGACTATAAAACCTATGATAAATCAACTTTTACATGCGAAATATATTTATAACAGATAATTATATTAGTGATAAATTAAAAATGCAAGATACATATAAATTAGTATGCCGTTTCATACACTTTTCTATATTAATAGTATAATAATATTATGTAGTTTTTATCTTAAATAAATGGAATATATGAAGATATGCACAATAAAATAAATCCATTCTATTTATTTATGGGATAGATTAATTTCGCTCTTTGCTTTAAAGAAGTCACTTTGAACACACACATTTATGCACGTCATTGTTAGTTGAGAGTTCATGCTGTAACACCAGACATGGCCAAGGTGAAATAACCCGAAACTTTTTTGAAGTTAAAGAAGCTTTTCAAAAGTGAAAAAAATTAAGCAACAGGAGGCTTAAAACATAGTTTTTGGGTAAATTTTGTTTAATTTTCTTTCATCTCGTTAGTTTCTTGTTAAATAAAAGCTACGTATAAATTAAGAAACATGTGTTTTATTTACTTTTTATTAAACTCATAGTCTTATAAATACGACATTATACGTACACAACTGCCAAAAATGTTGCGTAAGTTCTGTGATCAATAATTAGAAATCAACTATTCACAAAAGAACAAGAATGGCATAGTTACTCTGGAATATTTTCCAAAAGTTTCTATAATGTGGATAAAAGAAAGGAAATGAATCAATTTTAGGACACACTCAGCTATTATAAGGATATTTTTACCAACTTTAAAACTTTCTTTTAGAGCTATAACAACTTTTTTTGGCGCTATTTCGACTAGTTTCGTTTGAATTATAAATCCGGGCTCTATCCATTAGATATGACTGTATGGGTTGTACTTTTTCTCTCTGTGTATTGCTTATGTTTTCCATTGCTGAAGAAATTCAGCTATTCAATTTTACATATGATTAAGATATTTTTTTCATTTTTAATTTTATACATACCATTATTAACATAATATATTAGCTACATAGAACGAATTTTTCATCAACAATTAAAACTGTTGAATATATGTGATTATTTTACTTTTATCTAACCAGATTTTATGCGACTGCAATTATCTCTTACATATATTTGCCCCCAGGGGCTTTATCCTGAAGCTGTCTTTGGTGAATGGAAGAGAAGGGGGGTAGCGTCCCTCGTGCTCCAAACTGTTGTAATTTGGATTATGGATTTTGTTTTTTTTCATTTTTACCATGTTTATCATTTTTTTTAACGCTACTTGCAGTTTTTTATAGGATATCGCTAGGGTTATGCTCTTCAACTACAAGGTCTTAGATTTTTGTGTGAGGTAGGCTCGTAAGCTTCAATTACTATCACCTCTTCCTTTTCCTCTTCCATCCGTGAGTAGATTATAACCTGACTGTGTGGTCAGCATTCTGTTAAGGTCGTTGAGTATTCTCTATCTAAGTAGTCAGCATACAGTGATGGCCATAGAGTATCCTATGTATATGTGGTTAGCATACTGTCTAGAACATGGAGTTTTCTCTGTCTATTTGGTCAGAATACAGTCAGATCAGGGACAAAAAAATAATTTATTACAGAAATGAATATCATCATACTGTCAGGGACGTAGTGTACTCTTTGTCTATGTAGTCAGCATACTGTCATGCACGTAGAGTTTTAACTTTCTTTGTGGTCAGCATACTGCCATGGACGTAGGGTATTCTCTGTCAGAATATATATCAGCATACTCTCTGGGACGTAAATTATTCTCCCTCAGGAATATATATCCACCTATTTTCAAGGACGTAAAGTATTCTCTATCTATGTGGCCAGCATACTATCAAGGACGTAGAGTATTTTTGTCTATGTGGTAGCATACTGTTAAGAACATCAAGTATTATCTGTCTGTGATTTCAGCATACTTTCAAAAACGTAGAATATTCTCTGTATATGTGGTCATCATACTGTTCGATATGTAAAATATTCTCTGTCTCTGTGGTAAACATACTGTCATAGAGGTAAGAGTATTCTCTGTATATGTGGTCAGCATACAGTCAGGCATTTAGAGTATTCTCTAACTATGTGGTCAGCATACTATCAGGAACGTAGAGTATTCTATGTCTATGTGGTCACCATACTGTTAAGGACGTAGAATATTCTCTGTCAGGAAGGTATATCAGCATACTGTCATGGACGTAAAGTATTCTCTCTCTGGAATATATATACGCATATTTTCATGAACGTAGAGTATTCTCTATTTATGTAGTCAGCATACTATCAGGGCCGTAAATTATTCTATGTCAGGAATGTATATCATCATACTGTCAGGGACGTTGTGTATTCTTTATCTATGTACGTAGTCAACATTCTGTCACAGACGTAGAGTATTACCTTTCTATGTGGTCAGCATACTGTCAAGAACGTAGGGTATTCTCTGTCAGGAATATATATCCGCACATTTTCAGGGACGTAAAGAATTCTCTGTCTATGTGGTCAGCATACTGTCAGGGCGTATATTATCAACTGATTGTGTTGTCAGTATTCTTTCAGGGCCGTATAGTACTCTCTGTCTATGTGGTCACCATAATGTGATGGACATAGAGTATATTATGTATATGTGGTCAGCATTCTGTCAACGCAGTAGGGTATTCTCTGTCAGGATGTATATCAGCATACTGTTAGGGACGTAGAGTAGTCTCTCTGAAGAATACATAACTGCATATTTTCAGGGACGTAGAGTATTTTCCATCTATGTGGTGAGCATACTATCAGGGACGTAGAGTATTTTTTGTCTATGTGGTAGAATTACTGTTGAGAACATAAGAGAATTTTCTGTCTATGTGATCAGCATACTGTCAGGAACATAAATTATTCTCTGTATATGTGGTCATCATACAGTCAGGCACTTATATTATTTCTCTGTCTATGTGGACTGCATTTTATCAAGGGTAGAGTATTATTTGTAAATGTGGTCAGCATACTGTCAGGGCCATAGAGTATTTTCTGTCTATGTAGTTGCATACTGCTCAGAACAGAATATTTTCTGTCTATGTGGTCAGCATACCGTCAGGGGCTTAGAGTATTACCTTTTTATGTGGTCAGCATACTGTCTGAACTAGAGTATTTCTATGTATATGGTTTCAGCATACTGTCTGGGACGTAGAGTATTTTTTGTCTATGTGGTAGCATGCATACTGTTGAGAACATAGATTATTCTCTGTCTATGTGATCAGCATTTTGTCAGAGACGTAGAGTATTATCAGTATACGTGGTCAGCATTCATTGTGGGACGTAAATTATTACCAGACTGTGTTGGTTTTGGAGTATTCCCTGTCCATTTGGTTACCATACTGTTAGGGACGTAGAGTATTCTATGACTATGTGGTCATCATACTGTCAAGTAAGTACATAATTAAATGACTGTTTGGTCAGCATACTGTTAAGGACGTAGATATTCTCTGTCTATGTAGTCTGCATACTGTGATGGACATAGAATATCCAATGTCTATGTGGTCAGCATACTGTCAAGGCCGAAGAGTTTTCTCTGTCTATTTAATCAGAATACAGTCTGGAAAGTAGAGTATTCTCTTCCAGGAATATATATCCGCATATTTTCAGGGACGTAGAGTATTCCTCGTATATGTGTTCAACATACTATCAGGGATGTAGAGTATTTTTTGTCGATATAGTAGCAAACTGTTGAGAACATAAAGTATTCTCTGTCTATGTGGTAAGCATACTGTCAGGCACTTAGAGTATTCTCTGACTATGTGATCAGCATACAGTCTGGCGCTTAGAGTATTTCTCTGTATATGTGGTCAGCATACTGTCATTGCCGTAGAGTATTCTCTGTATATGTGGTCAGAATACAGTCAGGTAGTTAGAGTATTCTCTGTCTATGTGGTCAGCATACTGTCAGAAACGTAGACTATTATCTGTATATATGGTGAACTTTCATTTTGGGACGTAAATTATCACCTGACTGTTATGTCAGCATACAGTTAGGGACGTAGAGTATTCCATGTTTATGTGGTCATCATACTGTGAGGAACGTAGATTATTACCAGACTTTGTTGTCAGCAAACTGTCAGGGCCGTAGAGTATTATCTGTATATGTGATCAGCATACTGTCAGATTCGTAAAATATTCTTAGTTTCTGTGTTCAGCATACAGTCAGGGTGGTAGATTATTCTATGTCTATGTGGTCACCATACTGTTAAGGACGTAAAGTATTCTATGTATTAGTGGTCATCATACTGTTAAAGACGTAGAGCATTCTATGTGTATATATATGGTAATCATACTGTGAGGGACGTAGATTATTACCTGACTGTGTTGTCAGCATACTGTCAGGGACGTAGATATTCTCTGTCTATGTAGTCTGCATACTGTGATTGACTTAGAATATCCTATGTCTATGTGGTCAGCATACTGTCAAAGCCGTAGAGTTTTCTCTGTCTATTTAATCAGAATACAGTCTGGAAAGTAGAGTATTCTCCTTCAGGAATATATATCCGCATATTTTCAGGGAAGTAGAGTATTCCTCGTATATGTGTTTAACATACTATCTGGGTCGTAGAGTATTTTTCGTCATTGTAGTAGCAAACTGTTGAGAACATAAAGTATTCTCTGTCTATGTGGTAAGCATACTGTCAGACACTTAGTGTATTCTCTGAAGATGTGATCAGCATACAGACGGGCACTTAGAGTATTTCTCTGTATATGTGGTCAGCATACTGTCATTGCCGTAGAGTATTCTCTGTATATATTGTCAGAATACAGTCAGGTACTTTGAGTATTCTCTGTCTATGTGGTCAGCATACTGTCAGAGACGTAGATTTTTAACTGTATATATGGTGAGCATTCATTTTGGGACGTAAATTATTCCCTGATTGTTATGTCAGCATACTGTTAGGGACGTAGAGTATTCCATGTCTATGTTGTCATCATACTGTGAGGAACGTAGAATATTACCTGACTGTATTGTCAGCAAACTGTCAGGGCCGTAGAGTATTATCTGTATATGTGTTCAGCATACAGTCAGGCAATTAAAGTATTTCTCTTTCTTTATGGTCAGCATATTGTCAAGGTAGAGTATTCTATGTATTAGTGGTCATCATACTGTTAAGAACGTAGAGTATTCTATGTATATGTGGTAATCATACTGTGAGGGACGTAGATTATTACCAGACTGTGTTGTCAGCATACTGTCAGAGACGTAGAGTAATCTATGTACAAGTGGTCAGCATACTGTCAGGAACGTAGAGTATTATCTGTTTACGTGGTCAGCATACAGTCAGGCAATTAAAGTATTCCTCTTTCTATGTGGTCAGCATACTGTCAAGTAGAGTATTATCTGTCTATATGGTCCGCATACTGTAAGGAGCGTAGATTATTTATTGTCTATGTGGTAGCATACTGCTAAGAACGTAGACTATTCTCTGTCATTGTGGTCAGCATACTGGCAGGGACGTAGATTATTATCTTTTCATGTTGTCACATACTGTGGGATACGTAAAATATTCTTTGTCTCTGTGGTCAGCATACTGTCAATGACGTAGATTACTACCTGACTGTGCTGTCATCAAACTGTCAGAGACGTAGAGTAATTTCTGTACATGTGGTCAGCATACTATCAGGAACCTAGAGTATTCTATGTCTATTTGGACCCCATACTGTTAGGGACGTAGGTTATTCTAAGTTTATTTGGTCATCATACTGTCAGGGATGTAGATTATAACGTGACTGTGAGGCCAGCATACTGTCAGATGAGTAGAGTACTTATCTGTCTATGTGGTCAGCATACTGTGATGGACATAGAGTATTCTCTGTACATGTGGTCAGAATACTATCAGGAACGTAAAGTATTCTATGTTTATGAGGTCACCATACTGTTAGGAACGTAGATTATTCTATGTACATGTATATGGTCATCATACTGATAGGGACGTAAATTATCACCTGACAGTGTCGTCAGCATACTGTCAGAGTCATAAAGTATTCCCTGTCCATGTGGTCACCAAATTGTCTAGGAGGTAGAGTGTTCTCTATTTATGTTGTCCGAATACAGTCAGGGACGCAG